>JAOEHY010019979.1:0-19694 GCA_025447955.1 Psilopsiagon aurifrons
GGCGGGGCTGGCTCCCTGCAGCGCCCCCTCGCGGCGCGTGGAGCGGATGCACGGCGCCGCCAGCCCGCCCGCGGCTGCGCGGTAGGCGTAGGGTCAGTCGGAGCTGTTGCCTGGGTACTCAGGGGCTCCATTTGTGATGAGTTTCAGTCTGCCGGGGCCTCGTGAATGAGGAAATTCCCGGAAGATTGTCGTTCTTGGAGTATCATAGAGGGCTGAGGTGGTAAGGAACCTCTGGAAGTACCTAGTCCAACCCCTGTGTGTAAATAGGGCCACCCAGAGCCTGTATCATGCTTAGGTGGCTTTCTGCTGTTGCCGAGGATGGCTCTTTCTGGGCAAACTATAAAGTTCAGTTGCTCTCACAGGAAAAAAAGTGTTTCCTGATGTTCACATAGAGCTTTCTGTGTTTCAGTTTGTGCCCAGTGCCTGTGGGCCCATCACTGGGCACCACTGGGAAGACTGGCTCCATCTACTTTGTGCCCTCTGGTCAAACTTGAAAAAACCCCCCTGAGCCTTTTCTTGGCTGAACAGTCTGCTCATCCAGCCGCTACAGTAACAACTTCTCTGTGAGGGTAGTATGGAAAACAGTGTCAAAAGGCCTTACTGGAGCAAGAACTATTACAAGCATGTTGGGGAATTTTAGGCTGTACCGGAACAAGTTGTTGTTCAAGTAAGAAGCTGCACAGTGCAGTGACTCATCTAAGTCAGAGTTACGTGGCTGCTTAAAAATTTTGTGTGTGCTGCACAGTATTTAAGAGACATGCTGAAATTTAGCTTAAAGGTTTCAGAATGGGCTATATAGGTCTTGCTATTTTCATACTTGTTATCTAAATTAGAATAGTTCAGTAAGGCAGGTTTTATACAGGATTAACCTCTTTTTTTTATCGTGGACTTCACAGTCTAGAACTTGGTTTTGAGTGGTAGCATCCACAAGGCGCTTAGTGACATGATTTAGTGGTGGAGTTGGCAGCCATGGGGTAACGGTTGGACTTGAGGATCTTAAAGGTCTTTTCCAACCTACTCGATTCTGTGATTCTATGAGTTATTAACATCATACTGTGAAGGCATCACTCTGCCCTTTTCCTGTTGCACCAATATATTTTGTCACTTCATGGCCTGTCAGATCGGAAGAATTTGTTGGCAAGCAACTCTACAGAAATCACTCTCTTAAGTACAATTTAACAATCAACAGTTTGGGGGTTTTAATTTCTTTAGCACGTTCAAAGCTAGGCACGAGTAAACATCGACTAAACCACAAATGCGTTTAACTACGCCTGAAGCTCTGCCTCGCGTAAATGACAGCAATCGAGATCATTTCAGTAAACACTATCTGTGGCCGCCCATAGTCTCCAGCAGTCACAGCGCGGAGCAGCAGAACCCAGCGGGGTGCGCGCTGTTCGGCATGCTTTGAGGGACTCTGGAGGTAACCATGTGAGCTTCCCACAGCGTCACGGTTCACCTGGACACTCGGGGCTTCACCCGCGGGTGCTCCCGCCTACCAGGCTGTGCCCCTCCGGAGCGACACACCCCAAGCCGCCTGCACCAACAGCCTCGGCCCCAGGAGGCCGCGCCGGCTCTATGGGGCTGTCCCACGCGTTACTGTCGCTTTAAGGGCCGGCGGCCGGCGCGGCTGTCCCGTGGTGCATTGCGGCGGGCGCGCGTACGGAGCGTGGCTGGTGCCCGCGCGGTCGCTGTCGCTGCCGTGCCGCCGCTCGGTTCGGAGCGGTCGGTGGGCGCGATGAGGCACTGAGCAGCCCCCGCCGTGCCCGAGCAGGCTGCCGCAGCCACTGCCCTTCCCGGGCCTCCGCCGACCGGGCCCTCTGCAGCCTCCCGGCCCCGCTCTACGGCCGTTCCCGCCGCTGCCGCCATGTCTGCGGGCTTCTCCTTCGGCGCGGGGACCCTGGGCTCCGCGGCGGCCGCCGCCGCCGGGACAGGAGGAGGGGGAGGGGGCTTTTCCTTCGGAACCGCCACGCCGAGGTAATGGGGCACCCCCCAGCTCTGCCCGGCCCGGCGCTGAGGCAGCCGGTGCTCCGCGGGCCTGGCCTGGGCCAGGGCTGCGCGCGTGTTTGTGCGTGTGAGTGCTGGGAGGGGGGGACGGGGGCGCAGACCCTGGGCTCTGTGTCTCGGTGCTTCTGCTGCTGGCGGAGGGCCGTGGAGATCCCGCACTCCTGGCCTAGAAGGCCCTTGGTGCTCGGATGAACTGACTTCACCATTCCCCTACCAGCGCGCAGGGGCGGGTTCGTTACATGGGCATCCATCTGTTCAGTAGCTAATAACAAAGTGGGGTGCTCTTAAAGTTTTGCTTTATTGAGGCTTTGTGTCGGAGCGGCGTGTCTCCACGGTTATCCCTAAGATTCTGAACGCAGAATGTGGATCTGTGCGTATCCAGGTGTCAGCAGTCAATTTGATCTTGTGTGCGCAACGTGGAGCTTGTTGATGTCAAAGCCCAAATGCTTAATGTTCAAATCTGGCATTCCATATTTTTTCCCCGAAGTTGGGGTGCAGCCTTATGGTTTGCAGCACAGATAACCTTACATTTGGTGTACAGTGTGTTGAAGTAAAAACTTCGCTGTGCTTTGATATGCATGTGATACACGACAGGGTCAGTACTAAAAGTATTATTGGTATTTAGATTTCTCAGAATAATATGTAAGTCTTTGATTTGGTTGTTTTTCTCCTTTTCTACTTACTTTGCTGGGGCACAACTGTCCTAGCAAAGATTTTATTTATTTTTTTTCTGGTCAGCTTCCTGTCATGCCTCTGTTGAAGATTAGGGCTGTTGCAGCAGAGCTTTTGTATTGGAGTTTTTCCCAAATCTGATCAGGCAAAATCAGTCGCTGTAATGTAATCGAACTGCACAGGGTGAGCTACTCAAGGGAGCTTCAGATATTTTTGTAAACTTCTGTTGCAGTTTTCAGGAGCTCGCAATGGAAGGGAACAGAGCATCTGGATCCGAGAGAATATCTCGGGATTAAATGTCAGTATTGGTTTTTGGAAGCCCATGTGAGTGGGAATAAGTCTTGATTCTCTTCTTATACTCTTTTCATCATGGCCGTCTGATGACATTCTTGTTACCTGAGCTTGGTTTGGGGTTTGAGTTTGGTTTTGTTTTTTGGGGTTTTTTTTTGTTTGTTTGTGGTGGTTTTTGTTTGTTTGTTTGGGTTTTTTTTTGGCTGGTTTGTTCCCCCACACTCCACCAGTAAAGCTTATTTGAAGTCGGTAAAGAACTTCTGGGCTTTTTGAGTCATGCCTGTTTAGTGCAGATTTCCTGTGATTAAACTGAGTGAATTACAATAATGTTTGTTTATTCAGAAACATAATTGTAAATGTACTGCTTGAAACTAGGGAAGCTGTTTGTTGGTCAGCACTTGTTAAAAACTGCCTATTGAACTTAAATATATGTATGTTTGGGTTTGGGGGTTTTTTGGTTTAGTTTTTTTTTCTGTTCTAGCTGGCTTTTTAATATGTTAAAAATCAATAAGCAAAAGTTTTAACAGGTGCCAAGTATCTGAAGGGGGCCTATAGGGATGCTGGGGAGGGACTCTTCATTAGGGACTGAGTGATAGGACAAGGGGTAATGGGTTCAACCTTAAACAGGGGAAGTTTAGATTGGCTATAAGGAAGAAATTCTTTAAGGGTGGTGAGGTGCTGGAATGGGTTGCCCAGGGAAGTTGTGAATGCTCCATCCCTGGCAGCGTTCAAAGCCAGGCTGGACAGAGCCTTAGGTGGCATGGTTTAGTGTGAGGTGTCCCTGCCCATGGCAGGGGGGGGTGGAACTAGATGATCTTAAGGTCCTTTCCAACCCTAACTATTCTATGCTTCTGTAATTGATAGCGGTATGGTACTCTGCATTTTCTTTCATGTATTTATTCTTAAAAGCAGGATGAGTTGTTAGGTCTGTTGGTCAAGCTGTATCACAGAGGAGCCTTTTATTGCTGATTGTTTGGAAAGAATCTTGAGCATCCCTATGGGATGGTTTGCTTGAGAGCCTGTTTGAGGTAAGGAAGAAGCTGCTCCTTCTGAGTTGGGTCGAGACAGTATTGCCAGATGTTGGGAGAAAACAGGAGGCTTTATTGTGTAGTCTAAACATAAGTATTATTCATCAGTGTGACCAGGTAAAGATTGTATTCCGGTGGCCCAAATGATATGCCAACCTGCCCAAGTCCTGCATTGCACCAGTAGTTCAGGGTAAGCTGTTTCTTTTGTTAATCAGTGTGCTCTATCCAGGTGCTAGAATGCTTTGCTCTAGTTCTGATATCAGAATTGAGACCTGGCTTAAGTGACCTTCCATCTGTTGGGAGTAGATAGTCCCTCTGGCACAGGCTTTCTTTGCTGCTGAGAATGCCCAGTTCCATTATTTTGTGTCTACAATTTGGCTTCTTTCTATCTTAAAAACCAATCAAACAAAAACCTTAATTTTAGCAAGGGTCTCGGGGGTTTTGTCCTATAGCGCTGAATTGCATATTGTGTACCTTAGTTTTCTTTTGCTGGGATGCTGAAACAAGAATTTTCACAGAGGAATCATTTTTAAACTGGAAAAAGGTGAGAAACTCTTGACTGATGAGAGCAGCACAATGTTGTAAGTTTCTAAGTTTACAAGCAGATCATGGTGCTAGAGTTTGGTATGTTGAAATTTTGAGAATAAAGGAAACTGGAATTGCTTTGGCTCTTGTGGAGTTGGACAGTTAATGGGCTTGTGTCCTTCTAAGCTTCATGACCCCTCTGCTTCCTGCATTATTCAAGAATAACTTCAGGCTAGATTTTGATCTTTCAGCTAACTTTTGCTGGGCTTGCCGCAGTCAGTTTTGTAGATATTTTTGAAAGTTTTAAGGTAAAGGCTAATTGCAGCCTTTTTCCTAATGATTTATATTTAATTTGTTATGCCTACCAGCTGCCTTCATACACAGAGGAGTTAAGGAAACAGTGAGAGAATACTGACCACCTGAAACAGAAAATTATTCTTGACAGCTGTTACCCTGAAGTTTGCATTTTCAGTTCTGCTGTTTTACATATGCAAAACATTATTTAAGTTAGAACTTACCTAGTTTCTAAAAAGGCTCACAAATGGAAGCAGGAGGGTACTGCAATTATCCGCTTGATCTTTCATCAATTTAAGAAGAAATTTTAAAGGTTATAGACTCACCTGGCTGCTAGTATGTGTAATTAATTTGTTAGAAATAGTCATGGTTATTATATTCCCCTGTGTTTTGTACAGTAGTTTAGTGCTTTCTGTGCTAAATGTAAAGCTTGTTCTGTATTTGCCATGAAATTTCTAAAAGAGGTAGTTTATTTAATAAATAAAAAATGCTTAATTTTCCTGGTGATGACTGTTCTCTGGTCTCTTCTTTGTCTCTCTTCCCCTGCATGTGTGAAAATAGCTCTGGAAGTTTATTTCTGTAACTTTCTGACAAATACACAGTCAAAAAAAAGTATGGTAGCTATGAGTCCTCCATGGCTGACACCTGTGCAGAAGGATAGCATTTTGGTTAGAAAATGTATTCATGCATTTGGTAATATATAGGGCAAAGTTGTACTGTTGCTCTAAATGGTTGTGTGTCTGCTTATCACTTTAGAAAGAAAAGTAACATTGGTTGAGGTTTTTGGTCAGAGGTACCCAACTGGACTAGTAACCTGCTTTGAAAAGATGTTTGTGTGGGTTTGTTGGTTTTTTTTGTGTTGCCTCTAGTGCTTGTTTTCCCATTTTAGTAGTGCAGGGAAAATAATTAGGCAAAACTCTTGAGATGATAGAAAATTTCAAATTTCCCACTAGTCTACCAAGATGCATCAGCTCGGCAAGGAGTTGAACAAATGCTGGAGCTGGCATCAGGAAAGAGGGAGATAGCCTTCCTCTTCCTGTTTGGTGGCAGTGAGCTTGGACTCTGTCTTATTCAGTGACATCTTGTGTGGTTTGGGAAAATGAATGGTGGCATGGGAAAGAAATTGAGGTAAGGGGTGGGTGGGGTGTGGATATTTTATTTTGAAAAAAATAATTGCTAATAGCCTTATTTTGCAATAGCTCAACAGGAGGACTTAATTTTGGAACTCTGGGCTCTGCCACTGCAACAGCAACTACATCAGCTCCTTCAGTGGGCTTCGGGAGTAGCCTTTTTGGATCAAAATCAACCACTGGCTTTACACTAGGAGGCACCAGTACAGGTAGAAAAAAAAAATACTGTACAGCAAAGTTTGAATCAACAGCGAAGAAATACATGTATGCAAAAGCTGGGTCATCATAATGTGTTTGGGTTTTTTTCCCAGTAGTTCTGTAGCTCAGCATGTTACTTGTGTAGCTTTGTAAAAAGGCTTCATTGGATAGTTTAAAAGCTCAGTCATTGAGAGCTCAGCGCTACTAATGCTGCAGAAGCACAAATGTATTTACCAGAGAACTATGCCTGGGCCTGTGTGTAAATTGTTTTATAATTTGAATCCTCACGTTTTCTAGAAATTTAACTCTTTATCCAGGATATTCAAAATCGGTGTTTAAGATTGAGGTATATTTTGATCTGAAAAATACTGTAAAACATTGTAAGATTGTTACCATCTCTAATGTGATGTTTGTAATCCTGCAGAAGTAAACATTTCTGGGGCTGTGTTTTGAGTTTTTCAGTGTTAGCAATATGCATGAAGAAATTTACTAGTATTTTCTTAAGTCTCCAGTTCAGCCTGTGAACATAAAGGTGTATTTGAGTGCAAAAGAATGAAGCTTTGCTGACTGGGGGTATTTTGTTTCAGCCATTATGCAGACTTCATAAATTTTACTTTGGTGCCAATATTACTGGACAAAATAGTCTTTTATTTTTTTCTTGTACACTTGTGTGAATAGGCAGGGGAAGCTGTAAGAATCAATGTACTAGAAATAAATTCAACAGTAGACTGAAAGCTTGTATTACTGTGTTTGGCTCCATTGGGGTAATTTTCTTTTAGCTCTCAATGATTCTTTTTATCATCTAATCATGTAGGGGTTTTTTATATGAAATGGCATAGCACTCTGTTGAAAATAATATCTTTAAATTACCTGTGGGGCAGAAACCCTAAATCAAGACGGGATTTTACGAAGTCTTTGGACTCTTTAATCTTCTTCATTGTACTGTAAATTTGCTGGTTTACATGCTAATCTTATGTACTTCCATATGGCTGAAAAAATATTGATGGAATATCTACTTTCCATGGTTTTGTTTACCTGTATTTGTTTGATATTTTAAACAGTTAACATCAGCTTCACTATTAGCAGATCCTCATAAAGAAAAATGATGGGTTTTGAAGTCAGTTATGCTTTGATTTCTGTTGCTGGTTCTTACAAATAGTGTTTTCTCTGTTAATATTGTTTTGCTTTAAACATACCCCAGAAAAAGGTTGTCTAATGGTCTACATATTGTCTCATGATGTTGCATTAATTTCAGTGTTTTGTTTCGTGGTTTTTTACTCGCATAACTGCTCTGTGGTCTTTCAATTACTGTTCATAATCTGTTTATTTTTGTTCTTAAAGCAGGAACAGCAACAACTATTGCTACAGGACTGACACTAGGTGAGAACCTAATTTGGATTTTTATCTTATACAGGCAAAAAATAGATCAGTTAGACCTTTTTTGTAATGTAGAAATGTAGTGGTAATTTGAGCCTGTTCCCCATCAGTAATTGCAGTCTGCTTTGCAGGCAGATGTTAAGGCTGCGGACCAGAGTGGAGCGGACCAGTTCTGTTCCTTGTTAAAGGATTATTCCATTCCTGTACAACAGCAGTAGTGGTCATAGTGAAAAGTTAGACTTTGTATTTATGTCCCTCTCATGGGTCTTATTCTTCTGCAGAGGGGAAGTTGTCAAAGGATTCTTCATGCAGAATTTCTTGCTCAAATGAACAGGCCTGGTTAGCATAATAAAGAGGGTTTAACTGGGAACAAACTTTGAGAATATTTTACTTCTGTTTCTCTGTTGCATCTTCAGCTGTCATTAGAGGTATAGGAGTATGTGACTAGTTGTGGGGTTTGGGCTTTTTCTTAAACATCAGCAGCTGAGGTCTGAGGAGAAACTGAGCTTTGAGTATCACAAATGGTGGGGATAGTACTTCAGGACAGACTGCATGCCAAGAACTTAGGAGGCCATGCTGCAAATAAGTGTGAAAAAATAGCATTGCATAAAGAAGCAAATGAAATGGGCAGAAGGGAGGAGCAGTTGCTAACCCAGCACTGTATGTGTGATGCATAATCATATGTGGCAGTCAGTACTATGCAGATGAGCATCAATTCTTTTCAATAGCTGAATGAAATGATGTAGTCCAAACCAGACTGACAGCAGTTACTGAGAATGCCAAGTATGTGGTTTATACGCATGCTGCTGTGGTTTGTGTATGGGTACGCACACTCCTGTTACTTCGGAGTATGGATTCTGGAATGGAAAATATATTCTTACCATGAAAGCATCAGAAGGTGGAAACTTTATCTGCTTTACTTGAAAGGTGTTCAAAAGCAAAGTTTGAGGGAATAAGATCTCACATTTTTGTTATTTACAAATTGACAGGATGTGTGCATTCATTTACATGCCCATCCAATTGGGACGGGACATTTTAGTCTGTATTTTGGGCAGTATTGTTTATAGCTCAATTTGCCAATATTTGATTCATCCAGAAGATGCTCTTGATGGGAGCTCTTTATATATATATAAACAATTTATTTTTAAAGGTTTTTTTTATTGCCATTAGATTTTTATAATTGCCACTCCATAATTAAAGCGTATTGGATCTCCAGGAATCCTGGGGCAAAATTGCCTGTGCAATTAATGTAAACCTTTGAGATTTATCTGAAAGTTCTATGGGGATATTGTACTTGATGCAAGTGATCTTGCATGCTGTGCTGCTTGTGATGGTTCTATGGGAATAGTTCAGAAGAAAAGACTAATTGAGCATTCATTCTCAAATAGACTGTTCTAAGGATCATACTTGTTTTGGATTTCTTTCAGGTACACCTGCCACCACATCAGCAGCTACTACAGGCTTTAGTTTAGGTTTCAGCAAACCTGCAGGTTCTGCCACACCATTTGCTTTACCTGTTACTTCTACCTCAGCGGGTGGCCTGTCATTATCATCTGCTCTTACATCGACTCCTGCAGCAGGTAGGAAAATGTTTAGGGGTTTGGGAGCTTTTTTGATTAACATCAAAACTTTCATATAAAACAGTTCTATGCTCTGTATTTTTCTATTATTTACCTACTTTTGTGGTACTTTATTGAGAAGATTCCTTGGACTTCACTATTTTGAAATTGGGTACCCTAATACAGGATATAAGCTGCAAATTATACTGCCCATAAATCAGAGTCATGAGGAGTGTACCAAGAGCTGATCTGTCATGTAAAATCATTATTTTTGGTATTGCTAACCCTACGGAAGTTTGAAAGCTTCCTGCTTGCACAGCCAAAAAGTTTGGAAAATGCCTACCTTTTGTGTAGATGGCATGAAATGGTTACCTAGTAGTGGGAACAATGTTTTCATCGTGTAGTTCTTGTACTGTCACACACCTGCCATCGTATTTAATGGCTAAACTGTACTGTCCATGGTGATAAAATTAAGATTAAGGTTCACTTCTTATACTCGTAGGAGTTTGCATTTGAGCTCAGCTGTCTGTGCACTCTGTGCTTTGTTCCTTCATGCCTATTGTCATTCTCTAGTTGGTTCTTCCCTATCCTTAGGCTCAGCCTACCAAGGAAATGTTCTCGTATCATCTGTCTCATGTAAAATATTCTAATGCTGAACAAAACATTGGTATTTCATCATTTTAATACAAAAAGTCAGTAGCACTTGTTAGATCTCTTATGCTGTAAAATAACTTCTGTGCCAGGCTCTAGATTATCTGATGTTCTGGAGGACTCTCAAAATTTTCATATAGTTGCAGATAAATATGGACTTACTGGGATTATAATATGGTAGGACAAAGTAACATATAATTCAAAAGTCTCTATGGCTTTCTTTGGAAAATCTCCAGGAAATAAAAACAGTTATTATCCAGCTGTGATAAAGATGCTGTTCATACCTTTTTGTGATTTCATATTGTCTGTGAAAGTACTTGAATGCAGTGTCTGCATGAAGCTGTGTCACTTTCTTTGCAGGAACTACTGGCTTTACATTAAATTTGGGTGGTGCAACTGCTCCAACTACAACTGCCTCCACAGGCCTTTCCTTAGGAGGAGCCTTAGCAGGTTTAGGAGGCTCACTCTTCCAGAATACAAGCACAGCAGCAACAGGTTAATGTTATTTTAGTGCTTTCCTTCTGTCTCAAAACATTGACATTAATGTATGATTGCATAAATTTATAATGTGAGATTTAATTCTATAAAGTCTTAACACTGTGAAAGTATAAATTTTAATAGTGTCACAGTTGAGAATAGTGTTGCTGACAATAGACAAAAAAAAATAAAATCCAAAATCATTGGCTTCTCTCTTGTTCTTAAATTCACTTGCACTTACCACTTTCTAAAATGCAAGGTAATCTTTGTCTTTGATCATAAATGAGAGAGTGCAGTAGTACAAAGGTATCTCCTTAAACTGGAAAACTTGAAACCTCTTTATTTTGGTGGCTTTCAGTCTGAATAAAATTTTTAACTTAGTCTTGTCATTTTATGGCTTGCTGGGTTTTTTTTAGGTCTTGAGGAAAATTTTGTCGTGCTGTTTGGTAGTCTTGGCAACTCTGCTCTTAAATTCTAAATAAAGCAGGAGGCAAAAAGATATTTAAGATGTTGTAATAAGTTAGCTGTCTAGTTACCTAGTAATGTGAAGAAATTACATAAAACGCTTGGGTTCAGTTGTGTGAAACTTCATGCAATCTGTTTTCTTGGTTTATTTTGCATGTTTTTAATCCAGATGTAAATGGACACTGAAACTGCAGGCAAGATTGTATGTACCTTTCATTTAAAATGTTTTAATTATCAGCATTTTAAGTACAGAAATTTTGCTTGGGTTTCTTGTAGGGCTTGGACAGAATGCTTTGGGTTTGACTCTGGGTACAACTGCAACTCCTTCAACTACTGCCAATGAAGGTCTTGGTGGCATTGATTTTAGTAGTTCTTCAGACAAAAAGAGTAAGTTTGTTTTAAAACTTCATTTTTTTTTGAGGAAATTAGCAAAGCACTTTAGCAAAGACATTGTTTTGGGAGTGTGGAATTAAAGCTGACAACTTTAAACTTCCCCAAGCCCCTTTAAAGGCATTTCATTTAAATTCATTCCTGGATATTGTGCTTTAAAGAAAAACATTCTGGTTACAAATTTAATGTAACTTCACTTATGTAAAATAAATACAAACCAATATAATACTTGAGAGCCAGGATCTAAAACCTTTAGCCTTTTGGAAGTGAAGATTCAGGGTCGTTTGCCGAAGAGCTGTAGCAGATTTCTGAACAGCTGTATGTCAAATAGCCACTAGAGGGGGGAGCAGAGCTAGGTTTAAGTATTGCATTGCATGTATGGAAAGGGATGCTTTTAAACCAGCTTTCTCTGACTGTTTCAGATCTTTAACTTGGTTTCTGCCTGCACAATAAAAATCTCCTGGTTTTAGCTGTATTCAAAACTGTATTTCTGGTGGTGTGTAGTTCTATTTGATGCATTCTATCCAGTTGTTAAAACAAGTTTTGACTGGTAGCTTTAAAGAACTTTACTGAGGAAATATTGAGCATTGGCATGGATGCTTAATCATTTATTTTGTTTTCATACTTCCAGAGTAAGCTTAGCTAAAGATGATTCTTAAATGTGCTTTTTCTCTAGGGGATCAGTACTGTTAATTTAATCTCTTTGCTCAGAAGCCAGATTTTAAAGGAGGTGTACCAATAGTTACAAGAGATGTGTACATTTCCACCCTTCCCTACCTTTAGCAGAAGGCACAGGGAATAGTGTGAGACTCCAGGCTCTCTCGTGTACCAGGTGATTGAGTCTGCAGACAATTTAAGTAGATGTTGTTTCTAACAGTAGTTGCTTCTCTTGGCCAGAGCACTAGCTTGTGCGGTTTAAAATGTTTGTGGCACTAGCATTAGCTGCATAGCTATTTTCTGCCTTGGTGGCACTGAGAGGGCAGTGAGGATGTGAATTACATCCTCATGTACATGACTATTTCTAGTCATGGCCTGTGTTACAGTGGTGTTGTCAGCTCTGTTCAGAGGCAGTTGGCATCTTGATCTGCAAACGCATCGTTTGGAGTGTGTAGGTTGTAGGTAAGCAGTAATATCTTCAATTCTGTAAAACCTCATTCATTACTGGGCTTAATGCAACATCAGGGAAGTCCAGTGGGAAAATGCTCATTAGCTTTCTATTTGAGAGAAGATTCAGATTCCTGAATTTAAACACTTCAGTGTTTTGTGGATGCAGGTGTGAGTTGTGGTTGCATAAGCAGGAACAGATTTCCTATGCAGGTGGAGTTTATGCATTTGTAGTGACTTGCATAGTGACACAAGATGTTTGCATTACTCTGTGCCAAGGAATTAGCACCTCTGTTGAACCATTGTTCTTGAAAAGATACTTATCTGTGAAGAGGGAGTGAATTAAAACTGCCTTTCTTTTGTGGCTAGCTTAGTCTGTTCCTGTTATAAAGAGAAATCAAGCAGATTGTATTCATGAGTTCTTTCCTAAAATCTCATGAAGTTTGTTTTGTTTGTTTTTCAAAACTTTGTTTTTGACCTACAGTTTATGTTTTCTAGGTGACAAAACAGGAACAAGACCAGAGTAAGTGTCAGATTTTCTTTGCATTCCATGTCTTATTAAAAACCAGCTAAACTAAGTATGTTGGCTTTTCTACTACTTAGATCTTGAAAAGGGCATAAATGTAAATAACTGACTTTTGCAATATGAACAGTTTAGTAATGGTCATTCATTGTCTTAAACATTGCACTTTTCCCGTCAAATGCAATACCTATATCTTATCTGGCGTCTGCTATAGGCTGATCATGTGGTTTGAAAAATGGTTTCTGCAGATGTGTACAATGATTACACCACAGGCTTGGACCCTGGCATAGTACACAAATCATTTCTAGTTGCGGCATGCATGCAGTAAGTGCAGAACTGTGTTATCGGCCACTTGAGCTTTTTCATATTTAGTAATCACACAGAAATGTTTTGCAGTATAAGCACCATCTAAACATGTATTGTCTCTTGTAGAGATAGCAAAGCACTAAAGGACGAAAATCTGCCTCCAGTAATCTGTCAAGATGTGGAAAATCTACAGTAAGTAGTGTGTGGTTTTTCCTAATTTCTGATAGTTGCTTGGCTGAAGTATTGTATGCTGTCAATGCTCTGTGACAAAAACATCCTACTACAGGCTGCACATAGGATAACTTGCTAGCCCAAGGTCCTTTTGGCAGGTTAACCTTGGGAGCAGACTACACAGTAGCTGAAATCTTACGTTGGGTGTTTTTTCAGTCTTGCTTTTCCATACATTTATGCAAATGGACATGCTCAAGAAATATGCTCTTAGAATCTGATCCGTCTCTCCCTGGGAGTATTAAGCCTGCTGCACGCTCATAGTAGGTATTGAACCTTATGTCCATATTACATGTGCATTGTGGATCTCACATGGAATAGAGAGAACTGCAAAAGAGCCTTCCCTCAGGCAGGAAGGAGGCAGGTTGTAGAGTAGTCAAAGAGGCTGTATGTCACTGTATTTGTGAGCTAAAAGTAGTAATTGCTTTTACATAGGTGCTGTATATTATATATAAAATAATAGATGAATCTTAGTTTGTCAAGGTTCAGCATAACATTAAACACTTGCTATTGATGTTTAGGGTTTTTTTTGTTTGTTATTTTTTGTTTTGTTTTTGTTAGTGTTTTTTTTACAGTACTGGCATGCTAGGAGTCAAGAATACAGTATATGCTGTACAGCAGTTTTACTGTTTAATACTTGATTTTGGAAAAAATAGTGGCTGTTTAAATAATGTCTGAGAGGTAAACACTTGGGTTCTTCAGGTTCAATATGTTATGTTTCTTCTCCACCTCTTTCTTTTTCCCTTTCCCAGGAAATTTGTGAAAGAACAAAAACAAGTTCAGGAAGAAATTAGTAGAATGTCCTCTAAAGCAATGCTTAAAGTACAAGAAGACATTAAAGCTTTGAAACAACTTTTGTCTGTAGTTGCCAGTGGATTACAGAGAAACACTCTTAATATTGACAAGCTGAAAGTGGAAACTGCACAGGTACTATTCAATATAAGTTTTGTTTGTACTTTGTATGTCGATGATTTCATTAAGACAACAATGGTTCTTTGTCAGTCAAGTTAACACATGTCCATAATAAAACAGTTGTAAATAAAATGAAAAATGGAATCTCTTCTAATCAATTTGAAGTTACTGAGAGAGGCCTAAATCTGATGCACTTATTTTCAGGTAAGTGCAACAGCAATGAAATAACTAGCGCTAGTCTTCGTTTAGTGAACTTGAGTCATGCCTCTGTCCACCAGTCTGCATCTTAACTGTGCAGCCAGTTTGGGCTCAAGTTTTGATGCAGGTGCTTTTCAAGTTAAGTTCTGTGCCGCTTTTAATTTTGTCTATTAGGCATTTTATTGTAAAGTAAAGTGTTTGATTTTTCTGTGTCTTGCAATGCCAAAAGGAAATGCTCTATACTTGTGCCTTGCCAACAGTTTTCTGTGAAAGCATAAACTTGTTACCAGTATTTTCATATATTGTATATATGATGTGGCTCAGAGTAATCTCAGAACTAGGCATTGAGAAATTCATAATGGTAGAGTTATTAGACAGTATTAAACAGAAGGGAATGCTGTAATTTTCATCAATAAAAAGTTAATTTCTAAGGCATTTTTTGAACTAGTTAATCTTTTTGTTGTTGTTGTTAAGGCTAAATAATGGGTTTTGCTGTATTTCTGGTTTTAGGTGTGTTGCTTCCTTGCACTTGATTATTGCTTTTTTATCTCCTAGCCCTCCATCCATGATTGTAGCAGAATTTCTGAAGTACAACAAAAATTACGTCTTACCTGACATTTTAGTATAATATTTCCTCAACTTCTGAGCTCAGTGTACTTTCATTATCTCTTAGTGTTCATTCCTTCCCCAAACTTCTGTTGATATTTGCAGTTCTCCAGCTTTCTGGCAATCTAGTCTTTGAATAATTTCTGCTCAGATTCTGTCACAATGTTAACTTAAATATATGAAGAAAGTATTTCATGTGAATGAATAGTAGAGTTGTAGCTCCTCTTTTTTTTTTGAGCACTTCATATGGAACCTTATCTTTTATTAATTTTTCCTTGTTTACTTAGGAGCTAAAGAATGCAGAAATAGCTTTACGAACACAGAAAACTCCTCCTGGTCTCCAGCATGAAAATACAGCCCCAGCAGAGTGAGTTACTGTTATTCATAACAAATAGTCACTAGTGTAACTTCGAGAAGACTCTGGGGAGACCTTACTGCAGCCTGCTTAAGAAAGGGCTTACAAGATAGACTTTCTAGTGGGGCCTGTAGCAACAGGACAAGGGTTAATGGTTTTAAAGTGAAAGAGAGTGGATTCAGACTAGATATAAGGAGGAAATTTTTTATGATGAGGGTGGTGAAACACTGGAACAGGCTGCTTGGCGAGCTAAATCCCCCATCCCTGGAAACATTAAAAATCAGGTTAGGTGGAGCTCTCTGAGCAGCCTGATGTAGTTGAAGATGTCCCTGGTCATTATGGGGAGGTGAACTATATGACCTTTTAAAGTTCTTCCAGCCCAAATCATTTTATGATTCTATGAACTTCATAACATGGGTTTTTTTTTTTCTTCTTGTAACATTTGTACTGAATGATTCATAAAATCAGTGATTTATTTCTACATTTAATTTATCTTTATCCCATTGACATGAAAAATACAGTCTTTACTCACTTTCCACTAGTACAGGGGCTTCGAGATTGTCAGAACATAACTGTTGCAATTATTTAAATGAAAATTGTTAGCTGATATAGATTGGGTTTAAAAAGTGGCAAACTATGAGGTTTAATCATATGATTTTATTGTTTTACTCATCTAGCTACTTCAGAGTCTTGGTTGAACAGTTTGAGGTACAGCTGCAGCAATACAGGCAGCAAATAGAAGAACTGGAAAATCATCTTGCTACTCAAGCAAATAATTCCCACATAACTCCACAAGGTAAATGTTTAAATTTTAATGTTTCATACTTAAACATTAAGAAATCTTGTGCCTATTAAAAACTTAAATCTTCTCTTTCGTTATTGTTGTTTTTTCTTATTTTATGTACAGAAATAAGCGTTCAGATAAATTCTGCAGTTGGTCAATGTAAAGACTGCATTCATAAAGGTTATCGAGCTTTTTAAGATGGATCTGGTTTCTGAGGTGTAATTTGTAAGCCTGATTTGTTTTGGCATTCACTATATTCATCTCCCTCCCTTCAGCATCTAGGCTGATGTCTGGTACCTCTTGTCTTGCACTGGGCTGTCTTGACCAGACAGGTATGAGTGACTGCTCTGCCAGGTCCAGATCAAAATGGCAACTTTTTCTTGGTTTGGAGCCTTTTGGTATTGCCTTCAGATCTGACTGAGAAAATCTAGTCTTGTTTGATGCCACATTATTCAGTCTTGGGAGAATCTTTCTGGTCAGAGAATACTGACCCCTGGACAGTAGTCTTCTGGTTGGTTACCATTCTTGTGATCATAAGAATCTTTATTTTTAGGCCATTATAGGTATATGTCCTGCAGTAAGCAGTGATTTCAAGTGCATGTCTTTTTGTGCCAAATGATACTTTACCATCCTGTGAATATCAAGATGTTCCATAAACTCTGGACATTTTATGTCAAAATCCAGAGAACTGTCCAGACCTAACTTCCAGAATGGAAGACCTGTTGAATCATGAGGGTCCTGTATCTTCCCATGTGATCTTGTCTGTTCAGAGTATGAGAGTAATGCCTTCACAGATATTTTTTATCAGGTTTTTCAGCAGTTTCTGCAAAGGTTCCTTGCTTGTGTGGGCAAGGCTCAGTCTGTTGTGTCAACACACTCAGACTGCCTGCAAATGATATAGTGAACTAGTCAACACTGTTGCATATATCATCTTTACCATATGGGAAACCATGACCCGCAATGTCTTGAATGTTTTTAAATGTCTAGTGTTCAGTGTCAATAAATTGCCTCCAGAATCTGGAAACTAGTGGCCAGTCTTCCTAGATACCTCTGCCTCCACAACCCTGCAAGTTGGCATGAAATTTATTCCACAGCTTTGGTGGGGATTTTTTTTCAGAAAG
The DNA here is from genome assembly GCA_025447955.1 of Psilopsiagon aurifrons. Lineage (NCBI taxonomy): Eukaryota > Metazoa > Chordata > Aves > Psittaciformes > Psittacidae > Psilopsiagon > Psilopsiagon aurifrons. The sequence goes on from JAOEHY010019979.1 coordinate 17,199, forward strand.
AAATGCAGATTATAGTGTAGAAATTCCCTTGTGGAGAGGCAGACCTTTCAGGTCAAGAATCATTGGTAGTAGATCTGTGCCATCTTCAAGAACTTGATAGCTACTATTTGCATTTCAGTAGGTTATATACATTTTCAGAGGAAATGAAGAAGCTGATATTTTCAGAGTGGGAAAACACTTGAGCATTTTCCTCCTTCAGCGCTTTTCTGTTCTCCATTTCGGCACATTGTTTCAGTGTTTAGTTCAGGAAAAGCATATTTTTATCAGCAGATTCTTAATTTTTGTCAAAATGTTTGAGATCTCCTCTTTAATCCCGAAGTTTGTATTAGTTGCGTCAGTGCACTGAAAATACTTTTATATCTGTTTGGGAAATAGAAAATCCTAAACAATAAGACTTCATGTAGGCAAGATGCTCTCCGTTACGTTTCTTTGATGTGCTTGTGGGTACTGCTAGAGTAAGTTCCTGTGATGCTTATTAATAATGTCTTTAAAATGTAAGTAAAGCTTCCATTCTACTGCTTTCTCTTCAGTAAAATCAACTGAACGCTTAACTGTGCTTTAAGTCAGAGTGGAAAATGCACACAAACAATCTTAGTCAACTATATTTATGTAAAAATCAGTGAAGTAAAATGTTCCTGTGTAATTAGACAAAGTTAGGTTGAATGATATTTTTTCAGGGTTGCTAAATGATAAAATCATAGGAAACTAATTAGCATGTGTATAAAAATAAATCTGAGAAAACAGTACTTCTGCAAAGCAAGTTTGAAGCCCTTTCAGAAAGCAGGCCTTGGGCGACTTGTGCCACCCAATTGCTCATAACCTTTTTTTCTTTTTTATAGACATGAACTTGTTTCTCTCTTTGTGCTTTGTGCTGTATGAGTTTTGGGTGGACTACTTGTGATACAAACACAGAATCTCTTCTCCTTGTAGTAAGATTGTCACTTACCAATATTTTATATGCCTTTTGCAGATTTGTCTATGGCAATGCAGAAAATCTATCAAACATTTGTAGCTTTAGCTGCACAACTTCAATCAATACATGAAAATGTAAAGGTATGTTGTGTTCATGTGTTCCCGTGTATTTAGTGAAAGAACTACAAAGAGTCACTTTTTGAAAATACAGTATATATTCAGGTATTCTTTTTTTCCCCCCTTTTTGTTTAATTAACTGCTTTAAAAACTTTCATGCTACCCTGGAGAAGTGCTTTGATTGAAAAAGTAACTTCTGGTCATCTGAAGTCTAATTTGAATTACTTACTTATAGGGACGATAACAACTGACCGTAATAGTTTAGGTGACAAAATGTTTTTTGTTTGTTTTTCTGTTCTAATTGCTGATCAGTTTTTGAAATGTCTGTCTTTGAGCTCATACTCACATGTTTTGCTTTTTGCCCAATGACCTTTTGATCTCAAGCAAAAGTGACCTAAATGTGCTCTTGCACAAATAGGTAACAGAAAAAAGTAGGCGTTCGTATGTAAGGTTTCTTGACATATCAAAGAATTTTAGTGAGCATTGTGTTCTGGCCTTTTCAACCTGTTTTTTGTGGAAAGTCATGTGTATGAATAAGGGAGTACTGTGGAAAAAATGCTAATGTATCAGAAGTCTTAGTTAGGCTTGGTATTACTGTCATGGGCTCCAGCTTGAATTTCCCAGTTACAGTTCTGGAATGAGGAAATTTCAGTGTCTTGTTAATCAATAATTTTTACTGATCTTCAGAATCCCTTGGAGAAAAGTACAAGTGTTTAGGATTGTTTCTGCTAAGTGGCTTCCTTAATGGGAGCTAATTGGGAATTAATTGCTTGCACTGCATCGTGTTGCTTCTGTCAGTGTGTATAGTTGCTGGTTGACAGCTACCTGCCGTCAGATGTTTGTGCTGAGTTAACTCAGTTGTGGTACCAGTTACAGAATATGTCAGCTCCATAATTTCAGCAGAATTACACAAAAGAGGATCCCAGATATGTTCTGGGCTTTTCACTTCTGAGATCTGAGTGTAGCCTGAAACTCATGCAGTGGTCTGTGCAATGATACTGAAGAGCAAAAAAGAAAAGAAAAAAAAAAAGTAAGAAGAGCTGGATTAGTGTTGTCCTGGGTTCAGCAGTAGCGGACATTTTAATCCTTCTTAGTCTCTGGTGGAGTGCTGTGTTTTTGGCTTTCGGCCTGGGAACAGAGCTGATAACACCGATGTTTTCAGTTGCTGCTCAGTAGCACGTATTCTGACCCAGGACTTTCTGAGTCTCGCGCTCTGCCAGGGAAGAGGCGAAGCCGGGGGGGAAGCAGAGACGTCTGACCCAAAGTGACCAAAGAGGTATTCCATACCACAGCACGTCATGCTCACTATATAAACTGGTGGCAGTTACCTGAAAGGGTTAGATCACTGCTGGGTCAGGCTGGGTATCAGTCCGCGAGTGGTGAGCAGTTGTATTCTCTTCCCTTGTTACTTCCCTTGTCATTATTATTATTGGTGGTAGCAGCAGTGGTTTGTGTTATACCTCAGTT
>JAOEHY010019982.1:0-18639 GCA_025447955.1 Psilopsiagon aurifrons
ACAGGGGCTTGGAGCAACTGCTCTATGGAAGGTGTCCCTGCCCATGGCAGGGGTTGGAGCTGGAGGAGCTCTGAGGTCCCTTCCAACACAAACCAGGCTGGGATTGTGTGACTGGATGAATTACTGTAAATGAGGTACTGGTGTTTGCACAGGTCTTTGAGGGTAGGAAGTGAAGCAGAATCAGGAATCTTCCTTCCCAACCTCTGAGCTTGTGGCATTCTCACTAAAATAAAAAGATGACCCAAATGGACACCCACAGTTGCTCTGTAGAACATGGAGGATAAGCAAAGATACTGTCTGGATGCAGACTGACTATTCCAGGGCAATGAAATGAATAACTTAGTGAAGCTGGGAGATGAAGGCAAACCATGCGGTGGGCCATGGACATTAATGCCTAACGCAGAGGCAGAAATGTCATTGGATCCTTCCCTGATTCCACCTCTCCCTGCACCACAGCGCACGTTCCCTGCGCACGTGTGAGGGAAGCCCAGTAAACTTGTCAATGCTGAGTGCTTTCTGCCTGAAAATGCAAGAAAGTTGTTTTAATTGAAGCCCTTCTCTTACCAGTGTGCAGTGGTGTGGAAACCAGCACGGGGAGCAGGGCAAGGAACGGATTGCATCACCCCTGACAACTTGATCGCATAGTCTCCAATGGCTGCTCTTAATTACAGGGGATGATTATTTCACTTCAAGAGCTGTCTGTGTTTGAACACTCGGTGTGGAGCGTTTCCCAGGCAATTTGAATGCTTCCATTCTATGATTCATTTTAGAAAAGGCTTCTGTGGTGCTGCTCAATTATTCATGATACAGGTTTCTTCCATCAGCAATAGCGATGTGACTCCGCAACGCATCATTAAGCGAAGGTTGCACCGCTCACTGTGGGGGCACATGGGGAGGTGCAGCAGCTCCTGTGTTATGTGGAAGGGAACAGAGTTTCTGGGTTGACATTTATTGCAACTTTTTTGGAGGAGCAGAGGTGGAATGGGAAGTGTTGTGAAGACCATAGAACCCCAGCCTGGTATGGGTTGGAAGGGGCCTCAAAGCTCATCCAGCTCCAGCCCCCCGCTATGGACAGGGACACCTTCCACTGGAGCAGCTTGCTCTGAGCCCCATACATCCTGGCCTTGAACACTGCCAAGGATGGGGCAGCCACAGCTTCTCTGGGCACCCTGTGCCAGCGCCTCAAGATGAGCCCTTACATCCCCTGAGAGGAGGCGAAGCCAGGAAAGGACCTTTCGCAGCTGTACCACTTGCACCTCATTTACCTTGGTGGTGTTAAAAATGGCACTGTCAAGTTGATTAGACTGATAGCGCCATAACAAGACAGATACAAATTTGGGAGAAGATGTTGAATGGAGTTTAATTTCATATCAAAAGAGGTTTTGAAATGCTAATAGATGTAAAGAAACACCATCCAGGCAGGGCCATAATAGAGAGGAGACATTTCAGGTATGAATATTCTCATGAAGTAAGTGACGATTGCTGCAGGAGACCAGAAGGAGGATAGAAAAGTGAAGGGAAGACAAGCATAGGTACAGCAAATAGAAGAAGTTGTGTTGCATACGAGGAGCATGAGCAACATGAAGAGGCAGATGTGCTGGTGCTTTGAACAGTTAGAGGAGCATGATGAGACTGAAAGGAAATGGCTTTGGAAAGAGGAGCTGCAGCGCCAGGATCCGTACAGCCACTTGTTCCCTGGCCACACAGGACCCAGCCCAGGCAGATGAGTGGAGTCCAGTGAGGGGCAGTTCTCAGTGGGTGTGTGTGAGTTCCCCTGCCCACTGTGTTCAGCACAGTCCATCCACAGAGAAGAAGCTCAGTGCCATTTTCCATGTCACAGACAGTCCTTTCCTGTGCTTCCAAATCCTATGTTGAAGCAGTGAGCAGCTGAAATCCATCTCATTCATCAGGGGGACTTATAAATTATAGATGAATCCAGCCCAGCTCTTCCAACTGAGGTCCATGGACCTCAGAAATACGAGTGGATGCTCCCACGTGCCAGTGAAATGCTTCACTTTCAACAAATTGGCATTTTGGAAAGAAAAATATTTGATCATAGGAGTTGGAGGATGCAGATCAGTGCCTGGAGGGGGGTTGGAAAGCATTGAAGCAAGCTGAGAACTAGCTTCTCCTTTTAAAAGTCTCCTCTGGTTCCCAGCTGCATCTTTCATTGCCTTGCAGAATTGGGTCCTTTATTAATGAGAGTTAAATTACATAATACTGGAGAAAGAACTTCAAGTAATTACTTCCTAACCCCTTTTGCAAAGCCCTGGAGCGCAGGGCTTTATTACCCTTATCTTAACTTTCTTAACTACTAATGTTTTAGCAGTTAGAGAATGATCCTTTCCCTTTGACAATCCAGCTGCAGTTCCTTTTTTCCCTCCTTTTTTATTAGCCCTCCATATATTGGTAATAACTGCACCATATTGAGGTGTTTCAGGAGAAGGCATTAAGGCCAATCAAGTGAATAATTCAACATTTTAAAGATTGTCTGAACACAAATTTACACAATAGCCTGTGACAAAGGAATCTTTAGGGGACGATCAAATAAATAACAGCTATTTTTGAAGAACACTGCAACACCATCAAAAGAATAACAGGGAGCTCTTCTTTAATGGTGAGCTATTACTATTCATGTATGCTGGCAATTCGGAGAGCTCTGCTCTGCAAAGTTGGGATGCGCTGCTTCGGGAGGAGGCAGCTCCTCCCAGCTGAGATCCCAGTGGGAGTATCTCAGCCACAGGGACCTGCTCTGCCTCTGCAACAGCTTCCTGAAGCTCTGCATTGGTGTTCCTTAATAATATGGCTCATGTAGGGGTAAGATGGAAGTACCTGCATCCCGCATCTGGGTCTGTGTGTGTTCGCTGGGAAGAAGCTGTGGCTGCCTCATCCCTGGCAGTGTTCAAGGCCACGCTTGGACAAGCTGCTCTAGTGGAAAGGTGTCCCTGCCCATGGCAGGGGTTGGAGCTGGAGGAGCTCTAAGGTCCCTTCCAACCCAAAGCAGGCTGGGATTCTGTATTTCCCTCTCGTCCTTTTTACTTCAGTATTTCTCTGGCAGTTAGAGAATTAGATTAGAAACCACCGTTTTCGCTGTAGCTTAGCTGGTACTGTCATAGATTCATAGAGCGAGGCCCTTAGTGACATGGTTTAGTGGTCATTTTGGCTGTGCTGGGCTGGAGATTGGACTTGCTGGACTTCAAAGGCTTTTTCAACCTGTTTGATTCTATGATTCTGGATTTGGAACTTGTTACCTGGCTCCCTCTGCCTCTTGTGCTTCAGGACACTCTCTGTGCCTGTGTTTTATCACTCTCTGGTCATAAAACCCCATTAAAGCCTGCGTGAACATTGGCTTTGTTATTTATTACTCCCTCCTAAATAATGTTCTGAGATTTGGCTGCCCTTCTTGCCACTGCTTAGCCTTCTGTCTCTCACTGCTTTCTGCCTCATGTCTCCTAAGCCAAACTTCAGCTCTGGCTATAAAATGATGGTTTGATGGGAAGAGCAGAGGTGGCAGGAAACAGTGGTACCTTGGGCTTGATTTAAGAAGGAGGAGGCATTCAGAGCTGTGAGAAGTAGATTGATGTCAATTGTTTCATTAAGTCTGGCTGCTCCATTAGTGAGGCTGAGCATGTACAAATCCAGTGCAGGAATACCCTGTTTGGAAAGAGCTGGCCTTATAATGAGATGGCAAATAAATTTATACATGCTCACCCTCAGAGATAAAAGCCAGCAAGAGCCCACAGCTTCTGAGCCATGCAGGAGAGCCACAGGCACCAAAGCTCACCTCTTCTGAGCATACCCCGGGCTGTTCTTTGCCCCATCAGGTATCCTGTGATAAGAACAGCAGGTTGTTTCAACTCTTCATCAGTTAAATATATGTAAAAGCAGCTTCGGGTCAGCTTTTGGCATGTGGATCCCATTGGCTTCGCTGAGATCAGTGCTGTGATACACAGGACTCTCATGTGTTGGACATAAAGCTCATCTGCTGGAGTGGGCCCAGCCTGGAGGAAGCTGTTGTGGCATGGACAGTGTGTTCTGTAAGGAGCTTGCTCTGCAGACAGCTGCTCTGGGAATCCTTCTGGATCCATGTGGAACAGAGGGTGATAAGTCAGGACCGCAATCCAGGAACAGGAGGGGTTTGTGGAGATGGCTGCATTAATCCAACCAGTGGGTTTAAGCACTCAATACCTAAAAGGGTTTGAGTGGTGCTTATGAAAACCTTTGTAAATAGAATATATAAATACTCAGTAATTGACAGCTCATTCTGTAAGTTTTGTGTTATATACTTGTTTGTATGCATCATCGTAACTGATATCTTAGCGCCGAGTGCCTCTCACAGCTCCATCTGCTTGGATGGAGGAAAACACTGGCCAAGGAGCTGGCAAAAGAGCTGCCTTGTGATGCAGCAGAAAGCACTGGAGGAGGCTTAGCTTTGTAATGCGCAGAGCTAACTACAAATGAATTCAGACCTGCACATTTTCTATGTGCGTTTCTCACCAGATCATCGTGGTCTGTTCTGAGTGGCTGGAAGTGGTGGTGGAAGTGAACTTGGGCCTTTAAACCTAGGCTGGACAAAGGCGGATACAGTATGGGAGAATCCTCCACCACCTGAGGGCTGGCAGACCCCAAGTGCTTTTGGGTTTGAATCTCTGTGATCCCAAGATCTGCTGCTGTCTGGTGTGCTGTCCTAGGAAGCGAATGCCAGTAGCTGTGCCTGTCAGTGCGTGTCCAAGGTGACCTTAGAGCAGGCAGTCACTTATACATGTGCTTGGGCCAAGAGAGGTGGTGTCACCACCAGGACCACAGCCGGGCTGCAGAAGCAAGATGTATCTGAATGAGAGATGCATCATTCTGGGCATGTGGCAAAATCAGAGCTTTCTCACTTCTCTTTCTTGTTCTCAGTCCCCAGCTTCACTCACACAAGTGCATTTAAGCCTGTGTTTTAAATTTAGCCATAAATTTAGAGGGATTTTGTCAAAGTCATGACGGGAAGCTAAGCGGCCCAATGGATTTGGGTAGAGCTTGGAAATAACCGATCGCTGGGACTTAACCGTGTGCTTCAGTTTAAGTGTGTGCTGAGCTCTGCTTCCATTTAGCTCCTTATTCCAGCACAACAGTTTTAAACATAGAATCACAGAACAGTTGAGGTTGGAAAGGACCTTAAGCTCATCCAGTTCCAACCCCCTGCCATGGGCAGGGACACCTCCCACTAAACCATGCCACCCAAGGCTATGTCCAACCTGGCCTTGAACACCGCCAGGAAAGTGCTCCAAATGAGGTCTCACAGAGCAGAGTAGAGGGGCAGCATCACCTCCCTTGACCTGCTCCTTCCACAGGTGGAGCCAGGCTTCCAGATTCCGCCTTACGGCATTGGGAAATGACCTCAGCATCACTCAGATGATGCAGCATTCCTGGTTCAGGTTTCTTATCATGTACTGGCTATGTGGGTATAACATATCACAGGCCAGGTTGGAAGGGGCTTGGGGCAAGCTGCTCTAGTGGAAGGTGTCCCTGCCCGTGGCAGGGGATTGGAACTGGATGATCTTCAGCATCGCTTCAACCCAAACTAGGCCGTGATTCCATGATTCCTTTGTCCATCGGCAGGCCCAGATCAAGTTATGTGGAAAGTCAGATGCCTGTCCTAAACTTTACCTTACAAATTCTTCCCCAGACTCCAAACAGAAACCCAAGACATCAATCTTGATAGAACGACGAGTTAAGTGAGACACAAAAGAGAATGAGGTTGCACAGGACATTGTAAGTAGGATGGTCTGAGAATTATGTCTTTAACTTGCCTTAAGTTAGCCTTGAAACAGCAGAGCACAAAGACTTTGTTAGAAAGTGAAATGTTCCTGGGAACAATTGATTTAAAATGAGTGAGGTAGCCAGGAAGATTGGTCAGTAATTTTAGAACTAAAATTGTGATTAAAACCATTTCAGCACTGCAAGTTGGGAGGCAGATTGCCTGATGGTGATTAATACAGCGCTACAGGACTTGGCTGCTTTGGAAGAACGGCGTACCCTAAACTTGAGTTAAATTCTTATCGTGTGAAATGTATCCAGCATAATCTGATAGGTCTTCAAAGGTTAATGTAAGCTAAATCAATGCTGTCTCCATCCAGATAAGGTGTGGGAAATTGTCCTTGAGTGGGAATGTTCTGAAGCCTGCAGATGAGGGTAATAAAGGGCTTTCATCTTCTGCAAATCTTTGCCAAGTCCATTGCAATGCATGAAAAGTTGATAAGGGTGCTCTGATTTATCAGCCAGCAGCCATAACACTGGAGTAGGCATGGGCTGAAAACATTCCATCTTCTTGGCTTATGTTAGTTTCCTTAAGAAACATCTGAAAAACCCAAACACCTTTTGCGCAGCGAGATGCTGGATGCAGGAGTTGGTGTCGCATCACCTGCCTTGTCCAGCTGCAAACCACCAGGGCTGGGTGGTAACCAGAGGCTCTTTGTGCAGAAACAAGTAGTGGATAGAAGGGAGAAGGTTTAGATCTTAGGCAGAAGCTCTTCCCTGTGAGGGTGCTGAGGCGCTGGCACAGGGTGCCCAGAGAAGCTGTGGCTGCCCCATCCCTGCAGTGCTCAAGGCCAGGTTGGACACAGGGCTTGGAGCACCCTGCTCTATGGAAGGTGTCCCTGCCCATGACAGGGGTTGGAGCTGGAGGAGCTTTGAGGTTCCTTCCAACCCAAACCCATGATTCCATGATTCTATGCCTCAGTGCCGCTGTGGAATCCCAGTGCAGGGTCCTGTTTGCACAGCAGAGAGAAACATCCTCACCAGTGCCCGTGAGCTCAGAGCTCCCAGCAGAGAGGAGCTGCTTAGGAAGGTAAATGGCTGCAGTTTAGTACCAAACCTGAGGCTTCTGCACAGCTTCAGTGCCTGCTTTATTGTGCCTGTTTACCGTGGATGGCCCCACCTGGGGCTCCCCTCTGCATGGAGATGATGATGTGCAGCAGGTAATGGTGTCATTATGTTGATAAGGCAGGAGACCTCTGGCACAAAACTCACTGTTAGGTCCAGTACTTGTTAAATCAACACATTTAAAACATGCTTTGGTTAACCCTGTGCAGCATCATCCGCTCCTGCTGCTGCTCCTCTCCTTGACTTGATAAACCCTGTCAGGAGAGATGGGGCTTGGTGCGATTATCAAACTCCCGGGAGCAGCACTGTGTGACATCCCGTGACATGTGTATTATAAGGCTTGTGCAAGGAAGCTCACATCACCTGGGAGAGGAAATGCTTTCCATACCCTTGGGAACTAATTATGGCAGTTGAGCTGGAAGTGGAGTTTTTGCACCACCCTGATTTGTCCTTTCCACTCTTTTGTGATTTGATTGATTGCCTTTTCTGCTCCTCTCGCACAGATTAGTGAGGCTGTAAACGGAGAGAAAACAGAAGAGGCAGCTCCATAAAAACAACAGAATGCTGGAGAGATCAAAGTAGCACAGCACAAGAACATAACTATAAGTCACTGACTGCAGGTGGCATTAAAGGTGTGGAGGGCTTGTTCTGCTGGAGATTGTAATAAGAATAGTAAATGGCACCGAGCTGATCTCGGCTCAAGATAAAATATTTTCAGTGACTCTGGAAAAAAACAGTGCGAGGAAGGATAAGACATGAATATTCCTGAGGAAAAGGAGAAATAATGTTCCCTCAAATAATCATAGTAAGTTTTTATAGGCATTTCCTTTTGATATAAATTTGATGTAGTTCCTGTGGGTCTTTGGGGGTGGGAAGGGAAACAGGGCTTAAATCTATGATGGTAGATAATACACTGGGATTCGCTGTCTGTCCACATTATGAAGCGGAATGGCACAGCTGAGACCTTTCCTCCCCAAAAGGCAAGTAGCTCTTCCTCCTCAGAAGGTGGGTGTCTTGTTCATTCTGGGTATCAAAGGTGTTAGTACCTGGATGTAGACCTCAGACCTCTGCCCAAGCTGTGCCCAAGCATTGCCCTGTGAGCTGCTGCCTTAGGCTGAAACTGCTCCACAACCCCTTGGATGTCTTTGTGTCAGTACTTAAGGTGACCAGATTGCTCCAAGCCTCATCCAGCCTGGCTTTGGACACTTCAGGGATGTTAAGGCTTTCCCCAGCATTCAAGGGGGGGAGAAGACTTAGGATGGGATAGTTCCTCCATCTGCCAAAGTTCTGCAGTTTTTAGCCATTGGGATCTCCCTGGGCAGTTGCTTTCTCTTACCCCAGAGGAGTATTTGCACAGGGAACACACACCAAGTGCCATAGACTGTAAGTGTGGCTTTTTGTGTCCTGCATACATCAATAACTACCCATCTTGAGAGCGTAGGAGTTGAACATGAAACTACTGCTGTCTGGACATCCTCTTGGAAGAATGATCATGAAGGGTTTTGAAGAAATCAAAGCTTTGGGGTAAGCTCTCTGTGCTATTCAGAGTTAGTGGAACAGATTGAGAGCTGCTCTTCTGTGTCAGTGCAAAGCCAAACTGCTGAGCTCCGAACATCCAGGAGGCTGGCGGAGAGAGGAGGTCAAAGGGGCACTTCCAGTGTCATGGAAGCACATGGAATCTGCTCTGTTAGCTGGGACTGGTGTCTCCTAGCTGCAGAAAATAACTTATCAAACAGCTTGTGCTAGGTTTAGAAGGGGATATTTCAGCAGAGCCTGCTGAATGCAGGCACTGGTCTGTCATATGGAAATGAGGAATTGTTATAAAGCTTCCTATCAGTCCAAACTGTAGTAGACCTTTTTCCAGCTGCAGTTATCACTCAGAATTAAACTCTTTACCTGCCCAGAGTGGCCTTTCTGCCTCAAAAGCTTCGTGCAAGGGCACATCTAAACCTTTGTATCTAAAATTTCAACAGAGAAGATGAACAAGAATGTACTAATCCTCGACTACTGAATTTATGAACTTGCTAGTATTAACCTTTTATTTTATTGCCTTTATGACCATACTATAAAATATAGCCACAGTAAAATATCTTTGTATTTGAACTGTGCTGCCTCGGATGGTTTGATTCCTGGAGATGAAGAGCCCTTCCTCCTGCTGTGAGGTACCCCAGGGGAGTTGGGAGGGAGGATGACGGTGGTTGCTGTGTGTTCAGACATGCCCACAGCCAATATGAATGAGAAGGGTGATGACAGACTTATCTGCCTAAAGCTCCCTGCTTCTCGTGGTCCATGAGGGCTGGGCTGTGCGTGTTGGGATGTGCTCTGTGCCATCAGCAGCGTGTAGATAGCTCGTGCTATAAGTGATCTGAAGGCTGCGGGGGGCAGCTGCTGAGACCTCAGGGGGGAAGGAGTGAAGACGGCTCATAAATCATGCAGTTCAGCAAAGTCTCTGTGTGTTTCTGTGCTCGTATGGCTGAGAGCCAGAGGGAGGTGCAGGGGAAAATAAATAATGGATCTCCATTATCTGTGCTTGGATTTTGAGTTGTGTGATACCTACAGAGAGGGCTCAGGTCTGCAAGGGCTCTGCATGTTAGTTAGGGAATGGCATTCCCTGGGTAACACGGAAATGAGTTGACTGTAAATGCGAGTTCTTGAGTTCCTTGTCCTGGCAAATGGTGAATTCAGGTCTCTAGTGTGCGTCCCTGCTTACACACAGTGCTGTGATAGTGCTGAAAGCCCCATTACAGCCAAGGTTGCCCTTGTTCCTGGAGCTGCAGCTCTTAATCTGTGCACAACACTCCTTGAACGCGTGACACTAGAACTGGCCAAACCTCAGGCTGTATAAACCAAATGCTGCTGCTTTCTGCCCCAGCTGGCTAAGCAGCATCCTCCAGAGCTCCTGATCCCAAGAGGAAATCCTGGATGCTGAATGCAGCCTGGTGAGCCCCAGAGGTGATAGCAGCAGCCGCTTTGTCCTCATCACCATGGGCAGCCAGTAAAGCTCTAATAGTTGCCATGGGGCACTTGAATCGGAAGCCCACCGAGGGGGGAAGAAGTGTGGTTTTCTTCTAAATTAAAGAGAAAGGAGTTCTTTAACTGAGCCCTTTAGCCAAAACCAACCAGAAAGATGCCCTCAATTTCTCATGTCATTTGAAAGAGTCCCTGGCTCAAGCACCTGAGCAATCCTGACATAATGGATGGTCTGGTCCAGGCTCCGTGCTTGTGTGAGTACTCAGATGCACCAGAAGCCTCCAGATTTGCTCATCACAACCACTCACTGGGATACTTCCATGCCTCTCTTAAAATGGGATGAGCTTCATCAGTAAGCATGGTACTATGTCTGTGGGCACTGTCCCTAGTAGCTCTGCTGGGCTAGTGATGGCCACAGAGCCGGTGGCTGCTGTGAATTGGCCCTGGAAGGACTGAAACTGTAGCAGATCAGCTCAATTTCTGTGTGTTTTGCCATATCCCTAATGTTATTTTTCATTGATGAGCTCATTAGAGGAATGAGCTGTCGCAACACCCAGCATCGCAGCGGCTGCTTAAGTGGAAAATAGGCTGGCTTTTTTTGCTTGCTTTCTTTTTGACAGCTTTGGGACTTGATGGGGAGTTTGAACCTTCCCCGGATGTAATGAATTTGCAAGGGAAATGAGAAGGCACCGTGGGTTTTGTGTTATTTCTTGGAGCTGACGGGAGTGCTTTGCAAGTGCATTCAACAGCTCCGGTGGTGTTGATGAGTGCTGATGGCAGAGTATCTAATGGCCTCATCAGAATTGCTTGTAAACCGATTGTCCTCCTGGAGTAGTTATGGAGGAGCTTCTACAGCTCTGATAGCATCTATTCTGCAAGCACCTGGCCATGTATGAGTAAATATAGCAGCACTGAGTGCTGGAGGTGCTGCAAGCAGCAGGCAGAGAAATGATACTGGGATCCTTCACATTTGGAACTGAGTATCTAAAGGGTAATGGCACTTTGCCTAAGCCAAAGCCCGCTGTTGGCAAGGGGGAAAACCATTCCCAGTGTCGTTCATGCGTTGTTTACTTGGGATTCTTTTTTGGAGGGAGGCTTGATGTCCCATGTACAGGCCTGGGACATGGTTGTTTTGGCTATCAGCTGCCCAACGAGACCTGATAATCTCTAAATGGTGCTTTCAAGAACAAACTCTCATAAAGCAAAGCTATTGATGAGCTTTATGCAGGAAGAAGAGTGGTGCTGGCTGGGGTTCGGAGATGGGCTCTGATTTTTTCATTGCTCTGCTGCCCATATTGCAGGAAGAGGTGTTGAAAGCCTGGAAGGATAAAGTTGGTTCCTGCAGTGACATGGGATCATCCAGCCCTTCAGATTTAACCAGGGCACCCAGGTGCAAAGAACAAAATTCCATTTCATTATCCACTGCAAACCCTGGGAGCTTTAGAATAAGGCAGGAAGCAGGTTTATTTCCATAACAAAAACCTAGGGCTTGGAGCTGAAAATCAGTGCACAAGGTCCATCCCTTAGAGATAGGGCTTAGAGGATGTAATTGGACGTGATTTAGTGTTGTCATCAGCAAAATGCTTCTGGATGCTTCTAAACCAAAGGCCTTGCTGGTTCTGAGCCTTGTCAGCAGCACGAGTTAGGAACACTCATCCTCATGCTGCTGAACCCCTCACCTTCTCCCTCCTGTGCACCACGGCTTAACCACGTGTCCTGAGCTCTCTGCACGTTCAGTGCATTTCACACCCGCAGATCATCTCGAGAAGCGTGGCTGCAGGCTTCAGATCCTGTGTGCATTGTAATATACTACTGCCCTCCCTCTTCCTCCAGCCTGAGCTGCCTCATTTTCCAGCGGGAATTGACTTTCTTTCGGAGTCTTTGAGGAATGTTTTCCATTTCTCTGGTAAGATCCTCTGCACACACCAACCCATTTCTATTCATCAGAAACTCACCAGCCTTTAAACTGATGCTCCATTTATCTCTTCTTTGAAGGCTCCATGGGGCTCACAAACCCGGGCCTCGCTGGCATGGTTGCCATGTGCCTGTGTGCTTATTAAAGTACCGTTACGAGTTAGGAATGGGACTCAGGACTCTTAGTCCATTTATCTCCTCCTGCTGTATTTCCTCCTGAATCATCAATATCTGTCTAGTGGATGGGCAGAACTCAGCATCGGCTGCTGTCTGGAGACTGTCTCGCTGCGGAAAAGCAAGTTGTGTTCAATGGTTCCCCATCCATCACCAGCTAATGAGTGTCCTGTGATTCCAGTCACTGATTCCAGTGACTTCTCATAGCGTCCTCGGTGGTCTGAAGGATGCAGCACTGCTGGAGGAGCCCCAGGTACCCTCCCTGCTGATGAGCCATGGGCAGATTCCTCCCTTCCCTCTACTTTGCCTTCTCCCACTTTAGGACAGGGGGGTTTCAGGCTGTGGTGCCCTGGAGATGGGCTGCACAAAGAGCCCACCTGGAGCTGGTGATGCTCTAAGGTCTCCCTCGAGCCTTCTCCTCTCAGGGCTGAACCAGCCCATCCTGCATGCAGATTTCCTAATTAGCAGCCACACTTTGACAGTTTGGGGGGGAAGGGAAGCTGAGAGTTACTGACTTCCATATGATAATATGGCCCTTACCTTCTCTTAACACTCTTCATGCAGTGTCAGCTGTTGGTGCTGACTCTTGTAGACACTCATGGGGAACGGCTGAGGGACCTGGGGGGTTCAGATGGAGAAGAGAAGGCTCAGGGGGGACCTGATCGCTGCCTACAACTGCCTGAGAGGAGGATGGAGCCGGGAGGGGGCTGAGCTCTGCTCCCAAGGAACAAGGGATGGGACACGAGGAAACGGCCTCAGCTGCACCAGGGCAGGGTCAGAAGGAGCTGAGGAACAATTCCTGCCCCAAAGGGTGCTCAGCATTAGAACTGCCCAGGGCAGGGATGGAGCCACCGTCCCTGTAAGTGCTCACACACCGTGGAGACGAAGGCTCAGTACCATGGGTCAGTGGTGGCCTTGGCAGTGCTGGGAATGGTTGGACTGGAGGAGCTGGAAGGGCTTTTCCAACCTCATTGATTCCATGATTCTGTGTCCCTGGCGACATTCAAGGCCGGGCTGGATGTGGTTCTGGGCAACCTGGTCTAGTGGCAAGTGTCCCTGCTCATGGCAGGGGGTTGGAAGTGGATGACCTTTGAAAGCCCTTTCCAACCCAGCGCAGTCTGTGATTCTCTGATTCTTGTGCTATTGCATATATAATACCGTGCTATACCAGTTAGGTTAAAACCTGCTGTAATTAACACTTACCCATGAGTCCTGAAGGCTTCTAGGCTTGGCCTTGCAGACCAGAGGGGTAATAAGGTTGAAACAAGGGTCTAAAATGCTTTCTGGGGGCATATCAGGCCTATAGAGGGTTGGAAAGAGCCCACTCTTGCCCAGCTGCAAGGTTGGACCAGTCAGCCCTGACTGCAGTAGCGGGCTTTATGTATAAATAGATGACAGAGGTGCTGAGGAAGCTGCAGGGCCCACGGCATTCGCTGCCTTCGCATTTAAAGCTCAATGGTGGTTGATTGCTCCACACCTGCCTGCTCTTCCAAGGCTGAAAGCAGACAAAATCATCTCTCCTGATATGCAAATCCAGCAAATCTCCACGCAGGGGAGGGGGGGAAGAAACAAATCTGGAAATGCACATCACCAGTTCCAGACCCATTTCTTGGGAGAGCTCTGACTGATTTCCCCCCTTCTCCGCAGCTCACTCGGGAAAGGCTGCATGGGAGAGAAGGAAAACTCACTCGTTTTGTACCATCCTCTTGGAAATACCTGTCCAGCTCCTGTGGCTGGAGCAGGCAGTTCCCAGTGGATATGCTAACCTGAGCCCAAATGTTTTGGAATGAGTGCTCCTTTACCATTGCCACCCACAAAGCTCCCAGCTCTGGAGGTGCTTCAGAACTAAAACGTCGTCCACAGCACCTAAGAGCTCACTTTGCCTTGGACTGCATTCACATCCCACTGAGCTGGGATGTGCTGGTGGAAGGGCTACTCACTGGCCTGAGTTTTTTTTAAGGAGTATTATTCCCTATGAATGAGGAGAATAAATAAAGCTTATTGGGAAGTGGGAATGTGTGTGGGAGACACATTACATCAAGCCAAAGAAGTGCTGAAAAGCAGGAACTGGCTTGTACTAATGTGGCTCCGCTTGCTGAAGGGCATCTTCTCAGGTTCGTGTCCTCTGCCTAAGGAGAAGCTTCTGCACGTGGGGGAAAAAGGTGTCCAAATGGTGGGGACAGACCCCCCAAATTGTCCTATTGGTTTTAATTGAAGACTGTGTAGATTGAATACATTGAAGATGGATTGAGTAGGAAGCTGCCCTATATAATAGAGATTTCACCCAGTTTAGAATAGTAGCAGGCATTGCTGCTGTCATTGGAAATACCCAGTTTGTCTGCAAAGAGCTGGTTCTGTGATGCTCCTGTCCCAGGAGGAACAGTCTGAGCTGTCAGGTAGGGACTGTGCTTTTGTGGAATCAGTAGTGTGGCTGAGCTCAATAGATGTGAAAGTTTGAAGGGGACGGTGATGGAATATATGCCATCATTAAAAATCAGTAATAAGGTTCATGTCATCACCTGCTGTGTTAGTGGGATTTGGGGGTTTTCTTTTACCCATTGAACTACCAAACCCTTTAATAGCTTTTTCTAAGGTTGGTCTTTCTAAAGCATTAGTTTGTCATCCAAGTTCAGCACAGTCCTTACTTTGCTTGTATCAAAGGAGAAAGCCAGCCCCAAACGTGTTAAATTGGATAGCAATAAAAAAGGGCTATGAATCTGTGTTTCACAGCAGCATCCAGAACACCCCCCCAGCTTTCCTAGGCTTTGAACGGAGCACTGAACTGATCCTGGCATTTCTCATTCCAGCTTGATTAACGAGTTCCTGGAGCAGCCAAAGACTTCTTACAATGCACGGGAGCCAGACAGGTGCCTCTTCCTTAAGAAGTCATCCAGATGGAATGGGGGTCAGGTTGGACAGAGCCTTGGGTGCCATGGTATAGTGGAAGCTGTCCCTGCCCACGGCAGGGGGGTGGAACTGGATGAGTTTAAGGTCCTTTCCAACCCTGACTATTCTAAGAGGATGAGAATGTACCTCATGTGGAGGAGCATTGGTGCCACTTACACGGGAGGAGCGGGACAACAGGAGTGTACAACTGCGCAAGGAAAGAGGAGCTGTTGGCATCTCCATCGCAGGGCTGTGGCATGTGAGAACAAATGGTGAGTGTCTCTACCCACGGCAGGCCAGGGAGAGATGCTTGGTCCAGCATGACCTGCTGTGCCCAGCCTGGAATGGTGCTTGGCTGACTGGAGCATGCCAGAGCCAAGCGGGTGATACCTGAGACTTGAGGCTGGCGCCAGACGTTGACCTTCTGCTATTGGATTCTTGGATAATTGCTCCTGGGTGGGAGATTTGCCTTGCTTAGCGAGCACATGGCAGAGTCAGGAGCTCAAGGCAAAGTACAACACGACAAAGCCAGCATAAAAACAAGCTGGGAGGATGTTGTGCTTCTAAAGGCAGGTCTTCCAACACTACGGAGTTGGCAACAGGCTGGGACTTAGGCAGCTCACTGGTCATCCCAGTGAGGCGGCAGGGACAGCATCCTCACCCCACAGACCCCAGAAAATGGTAACTTTACCTCAAACTTACATTTTGAAGGAGCCAAGAATGTCAGTGAAATTGGACTAAATGCTACTGACAGTGCTTAAAAACATCAGGAAAAGGGTTTTGGAAACGTCAACATTTTGCTTTGACTTCTACCACATCTTGCTTATTTCTTCTAACCAAACTCAAGATGAGGTAGTAAAGGCTTCAGGGACAGAGAAGTTACACCTCAGTGGGTCTGAGAGTCTTAGTTGTTTGTGGCTGTTGTTGATCTTCAGTTGTTCTCCATTTCAGCTTTCTTACTGTAATGTACAGGTCCTTGCAGAGTTGATTCATACCAATAGGCTTCAGTGGTACTGTGCTGCAAGGGAGGAATTGGAGCGGCAGGAAACGTGTCTTACCCTGGCACCGGCTTTGCTGACAAGTGAAGTGTTGCAGGGGTGGGAATGCATCCCAGGGTTTGGCAGCGGTGTTGGCTCGTGCTGGCCTGGAGTGTGCCCAGCTCTTGCCTGGGCTCCATCTGTAAAATGAGATGCAGTAATTGGATTTGCAGACATCATTTGTGAGCAGGCACCAGCTTCCAAACAACTGGAGCCATGGAAGAGCACAGCATGAGCCATTCCTCCCCTGCTGCCCTGCCTGTGCTCTGCTCCCTTGCTTCTCTCCCTTTCCTTGGCCATGTTCAGTCTGTGTCCACAGCAAGACCCTGGGATGGCGTAGGGAGAGTCGTGAGTGAGCCTGCAGTGTTTGGGGTTCATGTGGGCTTTGCGCTGGTCATAGAATCATAGAATCCCAGACTGGTTTGGGTTGGAAGGGACCTTAAAGCTCCTCCAGTTCCATCTCCCTGCCTGCTCTAGTGGAAGGTGTCCCTGCCCGTGGCAGGGGGTTGAAACTGGATGAGCTTTAAGATCTCTTCAACCCAAACCAGTCTCTGTTTCCATCCCTCTTCCCAAGGATTCCAGGGCCTGGGCAGTGCCCTGTACCAGAAAACCTGGCTGCAGTCTCTCCCCATGAAGGCATCTGTTGGAGTCACACGTGCTTACCGACATGTTAAAACTTACCTGGTTTAAGATTCCTCTTCAGATATCCTTTGCTCTTGGTATTCGTTGTGTGCACATCATTTCAGGAGTTCTCAAGCAGCAGCAAAACATAATTACAGTTGATTAAGCACGTGGAATATTCTGCCTTTTATAAGAAGACCACTGGTGGTGTTACTTAGTAGAAACCAAACTGTTCCTTTGTGTGCAGTACTGAAAACATGGATACTTTAGTATTTCTTATTTTAATGCAATTTACTCCTGGAAATATTCATTTACATTAACAAACATTGCAATTATATACTTAGGGAATGCTTATGTTCTCTGTGAGCCAGTACAAACACTGTGATTCAGGAGAATCAAGTCATAACAACGTGTAGACTGAAGCTTTCTTCCCTCTTCAGAGTAAGAGCAGCATGGAAATCCTTAGAACTATTTTGGGATGGGAAACCCATTTTTCTGATCAGCAATAATTTCACCTGCCTCTGATGAAAGCAGGCTCTCCAATGGGCAGAATGGCCAATGTTCATTAGCAACACTTCAAACCTCATCTCGCTGGGAGATGAATGCTGTGTGTGTTTTCCAGAGTGTTAACACACTGCCTTAACTTAGCAGTTTCCCTTCCTCGTTCCCTGGAACAGGGAACATCCAGATGAGCATCTGGTAATTAGCCCCAAAGGGCCACACGGGCAATTCTGTTTCAAAGAGGGACTTTCATGCTGGAAAAAGATATATTGATGAAAGGGGAAAAAAAAGGCCTTTTGCTTCAGAAAGAAGCCTCTGAGTGCTCCATGTGCATGGTTCCTGCTGCACGCAGCCTTCCCTTCCGCAGTTCTGCCCATGGATGTCTGTGTGGCAAGAGAAACAGGCTGGAATGCCCTGAATGATTTACTGTGTACAGGAAGGCAGAGGAAAAGAGCTGGTTTGTTTGAATACCGGCTCTGGGGCTGATGATCCGACTCATTACTGCCTGTTCCTAACCTGATGTTCTCCTCTGCTGCATTTCTGACAGAGCTCAGCACTTGAAGCCTTTTGCATCTTGTGCAGATCAAACGAGCATGGAAGCAGGAAGCAGCAGGAGATTCAAAGAGCTGAGCAACATCGGGATACCAGAGGGGGAAAAGGTAGAGCCACTCAAAGGTAGAACCCCTGTGAGAGCCAGCAAGTGAGAGACCAGCTAATTGAAACTGTGTGTTATCTTCTGAGCACGTGTTAACTGGTGTGTAACTGGTGCTAGCTGGTGCTCAGCAGTGGTGCGGAGTGATCCCTGTTCCAATGATCCCTGCAAGGGGATTGTATTAAAAAGCTTCCACGTTCAGTGCCTCTGTTACTTTGAGTTAATTACATGGGTACCTAAATGGATCTCTTTTAAATCTCAATTAATGGCCTTTACAATCAGTTCCGACTTCATTAATATAATGGGCTGGTTAGATGTAAAGAGAATGCTCATTTTACACAGTGTTCCCAGTCCTTTCCCTGCTGCACAGCAGCTGGAAAGCAAAACTCTGATGGGTCTAAACCAAAGTGCTGTGGGGTTTGCCAGCTTTTCCTGTTATTTAAGATGGATCAGGAAGCCAACAACTGTAATTCAACTGGAATGTCTCTGGGGTTAGACACGCTGCCAGGGCAAAGGCCCCAGCAGAGCAAGCTAGGGCTGTCCAAGCCCACAGTGACCAATGCAAAGGCATAAGTAGGCATAAATCTATACCTATAGGGCCAGACTCATGGAGAAGATCCTAGAAGGCCCCTGCTCACTGGTGTAGAGTCCTTCACCCCTACTGAAACCCTGTTAGATCCAAGAAAAGAAAAGAAAGAGCAGAATTTCTCAACATCCAATTTGTATTGAAGTTCAAGGGGGTTCAGCGTTGTCACTTTGGACTTGGGCAACTAAATTCTACACAAATGCCATGTAAGATCTCTTTGCTCACCTTCCTTTCAAGCTACTTGATGCTGAAGGTCACTTCCTTCTCTTGACCCCTGAGGGTGACTGTTCTTAGGTGTGTAGCTTGAATCTTCGTTGGAGAATCATAGAATCATGGAATGGTTTGGGTTGGAAAGGACCTTAAAGCTCCTCCAGCTCCAACCCCTGCCACGGGCAGGGACACCTTCCATAGAGCAGAGTGCTCCAAGCCCC
>JAOEHY010019983.1:9479-72432 GCA_025447955.1 Psilopsiagon aurifrons
AGGACAAGGGGTAACTGGTTCAAACTTAAAAGGGGAAGATAAGATCGGATATGAGGAAGAAATTCTTTACTGTAAGTGTGGTGAGACTCTGGAATGGGTTGCCCAGGGAAGTTATGAATGCTCCATCGCTGGTGGTGTTCAAGGCCAGGTTGGACAGAGCCTTGGGTGGCATGGTTTAGTGTGAGTTGTCCCTGCCCATGGCAGAGAGGTTGGAACTAGATGATCTTAAGGTCCTTTCCAACCCTAACTATTCTATGATTCTGTGATTTATTGAGGTGTATATATAACAGTGCTATGGAGGCTTTTTAGCAGCTTATTGCTGAGAAAGAAGTGTTAGATCCGGATATGTTTTACCAGCTGAAGGGTATTGTGACTAGCAGGGTCTATCTGAAGTTGCTTCATAGTAAACAGGACCTGTACAAGGGAAAAGAAGATGATGGGTGGGAAGAGAAGGATAGATGGTAGCCAGATGTTGAACCGCAGCACAGTGTATTATGGTAGCAAAGGGAAAATTGATGTCTGATTGTGGTAATGGAGAGAAGCGTTTTCATTACAGCCTCGTATGTTAAGTTTTGTACCCAGATAGGTGAATATCCTGTAAAAAACAGGACTCCTCTGCCATTCATTGTTTTCTAACAATTTCCTTGTCCTTTTACCATGCAAAGTAACAATATCGCCACTGAATTTTCTTGGTTGGTGAACGTGCTCTTTCACTTCATACTCTGAATCATGTGAGCAGGGTACATGTATAGATACCCGTTCCATAATTACGTATTTTCCTTTTGATAGCCACGTGTGTACTGTTCTGTTACATGAAGATACAGTAAATTAATGTTAAAAACTTTGGTCACTAACTGAAGCATGGTTTTGCATGCATTGGGAAGTAAGAGGAGCGTGGTGTATACTAACTACAATGGGTTGGGCCATTCTCCTGCTCGCAAGAGACATCAGCTCAGCTCAGAGCAAATAGGAAACCTCAACAGCCTAAACTGTACAAGCACATGGAGTCAGGTGTAATGAGGTGGCTGATTGCTCAGTGGTGTCACTGGGGTAAATGACTGAGGGAGCAGCTCTGTCCCAGACTGTCCTTTCCAGTAGTGGTCAAGAGTGAATGTCCTGGGAACAGAAGAAAATGATAGGTAGTGTAGTACTGCTTTCTCCAAGTCTTCCTGAGGTTCCTGTAGTTTGCAACTAAAGGGCTTCCTCGGTCATTTAACACCTTTGCAGATTATTTTACTTGGGCTGATTAAGGCCTTTCACGTTCAAGAAGTGGGCAGGTTCCCTTCAGAAGATGTAATTAAGGTGAACAGTTCATTTCACTTGCTCATGGAGTGCTGGAACTAGCAGATGCTTTCCATGACATACTTTTCTTAATCTTCTGTATAGTTTCAGGGTTAACTTTTATCTGAGGGAACTGAGCAAGTTTTTTCTTTTCCTCCTCTCCTCCCATTTTCTCTCCCTCTTTCTGCCTGTACTGTGTGTGAGACTGGCGTCCAGATTTCCAGCCAATTGCTAATTCTTTATCTTGGGCAACAGGGCTGACTCCCCAGTCATCCTAAGGCATTGGAGCTATTGACTTCTTTACTACTGTTCCTTTGAGGGGAAAAAGCAGTGGGACAGTAGGTGAGAGAACATGAGGAAGGTGTTTCAGAGCATGAACAGAGTGTAGATGTCTGGTACTTTTTGACTTACACAGGGTCAGGGTGCATCACTGTATCCCTAAATCTCAACCTTGTATTAATTGCATATTGAAGAGCTGAGTTTTGCTGAGAGAGAACGGTGGTTTCCTGGATCTACGTCTTCCAGAATTTAAGATGTAATTTCACATTGAGCGTAAGGTAATTAACTGTGGACAGCTACTGAAAGGAATAGTTGTCCTCTCCCCTCCACAATGACACTGTCCTTTTGCCTATTCTGTCAGCAGTACTGTGTGCGTGCCATGCTGGGAGTCAGATGTGGGCCCTGTTTTGACCCAAAACCGATCCTGATGCAGATGAAATGTTAGTTTTCACTTGGCTATGCAAGCTGATCTGACTTGTCAGGTGACTCCCTGGTTGGTAGTATTAGCGTGCACATATGCTGAGGCTGCTTCCTTACTTTTAAAGCAATTTAGTCATCTGTCATGCTCTGGTCTTCCAAATGCAGAGACAAAAATAGTGTTTCTAATGAAAAACGTATTTGTGCATTCCTTGTATACAAACTTCCAATTCCAGCTGCTCCTGGAAGGGGAGGTTCTTGCTTCTTGTTGCAGACTTCCCCCTTGCTGTCACTCAGGGTGGGAGGAATCATTTTGCTGCTGTGCTCATGCTGCAGCTAAAATGAGGGATGTGCAGAGTTTGAGGAAGGGGAGGACTTTCTCTATCTAGCAACGGCAGCCTGTGTGGCTAGCTCAGAGGTCACGTGTAACTAGCCTGAGACTGTAGGCAAAGGGCTTAAAGTGAAGGAGTAGCAGGATTTTAGGAGCACAGCTACCTTAATTGCTGATCTTGCAGGCCTTTATTATATAGAGGACAGATGCTGAAGCTAAATGAGGTGTGGCTTGGTGCCTTGTGGTAGTATTAATCTCGGTCACTGCTGTGGTTTGTGACGAGCACTGTCAATGGAACAGACTTCGTCTGTTTTCCCTACAGTCTGCTTTTGACTGTGACGTCTTTACTACATGCCCTCCTTTACTCCAGTGTATCATCCTTACTTTGACAGCTTTTTAGTTAGAGACAGCTAGTTTAAAGACATTCCAAATCTGCCACAATTTTCCTCTGTGCTTTCCCTATCTGAAATTGTCCTCCGAGATGCATTTTCAGGTCAGTTTTGCTGCACACTAGAGATTGAACTGTAAACTGTGGACCTGTGCCAGGTTCCATTTTAGCCACTTAGGTATAATTGGATCTATCAGTTCAAAGCCAAATGAAGTTTTAAAAGGATTGTGATGAGGGATTGTTAGCATTAATGTATAGATAAAGGCTGTAAAATAAGTGAAGGTGCAAAGGAGCAGCTGTGTGGAATAGGTGATGCTTTGATCCATTGGCATTAGCCTTTGGTATTTGTGCATAAAAGAACCTGAGTTGGAGAGTTCAAATGACTAGCCAGAAGTGGTAGTTCACCTCTTGCAGGAATTCACCGTTTTCCTGTTTGAGCTTTCAGATTAACTCTGTCATACTGGTACTGGTCCCTCACTTGAGAATATTTAAATAGTTGAATATTTCTATGCAGTGGCCCCATAGATAATTGCCATAAACATGCAGTACGTTTCTTCAATGACAAACCAGTTTGGACACCTATGACTATGTTTTCAGAGATGTCTCCTGAAATTTAGGCTCCTGTATTTGTAGATAGATGCTTCAAGAAAAGCATGGAAGCAATTGAGTTTTCTTAATGTAGCTGCCTTTGGGTCTGGTGGCTGATTTGCTGTTCCATTTGCAAATGTTGACTTGTATCTTTATTTCAGTGTCTTTAGGACATATTATTATAGCCAATCTTTTTAGATTTATTTTTCTTTATTCTTCTTCATTTTCAACCTTCATTCGTTTGTTCCATAGCTGTTGTGCTCAAATAATCTCATCAGTTGCTGGAAGTCCTGAGCTTTGAAATACCTTAAACTAGTAAAGTTGTCGAACTGGTAGTCTGTGAAACAGGCGTTCTTAGGGTTCTTTGACACTGGTATCTAATGAAATTACCCTTCACTGGTTTGATTTGGTTGGGTTTCATTCAGAAATCATGTTTGCCCTGTGTTTACTTGAAGTTACAGCAGAATTGCCAAACAAAATTAATAATAAATAAAAATAAAGTCTTTTTGAAATGCATTAATTTTCCACCACTTTCTTTTCTTTAGGTGACGTGCTGCATGTGAAGAGTTAGTAACTTAAAGCTTTTAAAATAGCCGAGTAGTGGTATAGGATAAAAGCAGAAGGGGAGAAGGGTAAGGGGTAGCTCCTTGCAACATGTTTGGAACAGCAATAGGTGGCAGCAATCAAATGATGTTTAGGACATCTAGCTTGAATAAAGAAATTAAATTTGGTGTACTTGTTTGTATTTGGTAGTAAGTATTATGATTACACAGAAGGTAAAAGGAAAATGTTTGAGTTTTGTAATGCATATTTGGTATTGGGAAAGGAGTAGGTTTGCTTCAAAGTAGGATCTTTGCAAATGAAAGGGCTAGATTTTGCTAATGTTTATCATCTAGTAGTATTTCAGACATACTGGACTGTTGGCTGCTGATGTTAGGAAAATCCTAGATTTATATACCAGATTCCATATGATCACTAAACAGTATATTTTCTGTGCATTTTGAAAATTGATTGACAAACTTTTTTATTGGTTCTGTTTGGCAACACGGCTAATAAAGATTGCAGCAATTTACAGTAGGTTTTATCCGTGTTCAGAATGTTTTCATTAAGTTGCTTTACTTGGAATTTGAAATTACAGTTCTGCATGTTTAATCTGCTAATGAATCAGAATGGCTTGGCTTCTGTTTCAAGCCTGACCTATTTTTCTTTCTATCCCTGTGAACGTCCCACATGTTTTAAATAATACAAGCTGACGAGAAGATACAAGCAAAGCAAGACTGTATTTGCATGGGGAGGCTTTATAACATGAATTAGGAAAGCACAACTGATAATTTTTCATGAGTCCCGTGTTGTTGCTGAGTGTATGTGTTTGGTTTTGGATAGCATGGTGACAAATTCTGGATTTTGTAGTTCCATTTCCAATCTTAACAGGGCTTATCCAGGCTTTGAGTTTGCTCTCATTACCTAACATATCTGAAGCATCTAGTGTAAGTATGTACACTGATTTGTTAGTTGCATATCAGACCTTAGGAGCTGAGGTCACACAGTGCAAATATTTGTGATTTCTGGAAATATAAGTTATTAGCTTTGCATTAGACTAGCTGTTGATATTAATGTGGTCTTTAAAACCTGTCACTCATGTGACATGGAAGCATCCTGGTACTGGCTGAGGTTGTGAGGCTGGAAGGATCTGTGTTGGTAAGTTTGGGCAATACACTCTGGATTATCGGTGCAGCAGCAGAAACCTGGGTTGTCTTTCTTAGTAGTGAAACCCTCTGTTCTTGCCCCTGGGAGAGGTGTTACAGTTATGATGAGCTGTTCTCTGTTTTGCTTCTAGCTGTGAATTTCACCTGTGATTCAGTGAATGGCATCCTGTCCCTGCCTCACACTGCTGGTGTCTGCTCCACCTCTAACCTTCCACTGTGGTGTTTTCTACCCTCCTGCAAGTTGACTCGATGCACAAATCCAGCAAGGATCTCTCTCTCTCCCTCTCTTCTTCTGGGGGTGTTTTTGCTTAGTCAAGGAGTTGGATTAGCTTGTGGAATGGTCTCGCAGGTATGAGAATGTGGGCAGAGAGGAGAGGGTGGAGCTGCACATCTGGAAGCAGGAGGGTCTAAGGAGGAGCAACAGCACACACTTGTCTGTTCAGCTGCACTGAAACCGCTACGTCAGTCTTTAAAGCAGCTGCAGTTGTTATGTGTTCTCAGCCTTCTTCAGCTAAGGTATAGCCTTCCTTCTAAGGAAGTATTTTTTTCTAAATGGTTATTGGAGCTGGAATTGTAGAGAAAAAGTGAAGTAGGCATGTGTATTCATGAAAGTGTGTTTGACATCCCATTTCTAGGTGTTTCTTTGTATCTGGAGTGCTTATAATAGACTCATTCCACAGTTGTTAGTTGAACATGTTGAAAGCCTCTCAAAAATCAGGCTACCACACTGATTCTAGTGACTCTTTGTTTGAGAAGTGTGAGGATTAAACCCGGTGTGTGTGAGCATAAGAAGTTTGAAAAGGAGAATGGAATAGAACATTTATTATAAAAAGAGCTACTTTGCATTTTATTGTCAGTCAACACTTCCTGCCTTTGGTGGAAAGCTGCAACTTTGATTTGACAGATCTCAGAGTAAAACAGAAGATAAAAAGCAAGCTACACTGCTGAAAGACTGAAGTATTCTGTCTTAAGACTTGGAGGGAGTGTGGTGGCTGCTTCCCACTCCACGGGGAGCCTACATTAGACTCTTTGGCCAGACCAGGATGGCCTTAAAAAGAAATCTTGTAGAGGGGGGTCTCTCTCTATCACAGCCTCTATTTTGTATTTTTTTTCCTTTTTTGTGCTTAGTGATGTTGCAGAAACATTTCTTCCAGCAGTCCCTATTGTTCTGCCCTATCTCCAGCAAGTGGGACTACAATAATGCAGCTCCCCCTGTTCCCTTCACCCCCAAATGTGAGAGAGTTGTTTTTAGCAGGATCAGTGGTGTGATCATCAGTTTACCATGTGGCCCACAGGCATAGTGGCACATTATACATTATTATGCATTTTTCAGCAAGGGTGGGAGGGTAGCACAGGGGCTGTGCAAGTGATCGAGCCATATGAGCAAAGAAATGCTCATGAATCTCTGGTTTGAATTCTAAATTTAGGTTTCCTGTGTAGTCCCAGGAGATATTCAGAGCACCTGCACACTAAACTGGCAGAAGGTTGTGCTGATTTAGCTAAACCAAGTTTTAAGAAATATTAACTTCTGACATGTAAGGCAGTGCTGCTTTTTTTATGTTAACACGTTTAATTCAGCCTAATCTGGCTACTTGTAATTACTGTAACCTGGGCATGCTTTTCTTCCTGTCCCTAGTGCCTGTGCAGGTTGGCAGAGTGCTTCAGTACCAGGGGACTTGATCACAGAACTTCAATGCTTGTATTGTTTCATTATGTTATTCCAGTAGTGTATCTCAAAATAGACAATGGGACCACGGGAATATTGGATCAGCTAGACGTGAGCCCATGTGTATATGTACGTTAGATTTCTTTTCTAAATAATAAAGGTGATGGTATTTGAACACAGGACATACTTGGAACAGAACAAATAAATGTTCTAAAATTTATTTATCTCAACAATAAACACAGATACCTCTCAGTTTTTCCCAACAGCACAGTCTTTGGTACTGTCAAAGGATAGTATTTAGATGGAGAAATCTTTATGACGCTGATTTTTGCCATCAGTCTAGAGGGGGATGGTGGTGGTGGTGGTGTAAGTTCCCTGCCAAAAAATGTGACCAAACTGAGCAATTCTGAAGTGTCTTTATTTGTGTCTCATAGGAAAAGCATTTAATGAGCTGATGGTTTCTGTGTTCTAAGAAGCTTGGATGTGCTACTAAAAACTCACTCTTCACTAAGTCTTAAGTCATTTGTGTCAGACTTGAATTTTTAGATCCAGAATCTAAACTAGTTTTGATGGTTGATCTTGGGGAAACAATAATAATGGACATTTTGCCTCTCCCTTTGAGTAAAATTCTTTTTTTGTTTTAATTTCTGCCTTTGTGTTTTGGTATGGTTTGGGTTTGTTGTTTTGTTTTTTGGGACAGGGAGAGGAGAAGGTGGGGAAAATGCATTTAGAAAAGCCCTTTGTCCTTTACTGTTACCACACCTACTCAGCATACTTGGGAAAGAAATGTGTGAAGGTGACCATAGGTTGACTTTGTCTTCATAGCCTTTGTTTTGATGTGAAAAATGCAACTATTGTTTTCATAGAGTTGAAAACCTGTAAGAAATCTGGTGCAGGTTTGCACACAGGTTCAACAGTTCATTGCTTGCTTTGGGATTTATTTTGGTTTTAATTAGTGCTGCAATCGAGCAGGCAGACAGAAGTCTTCACTGGAATGCATTTTTTTTGATGCTATATTCTCATGGCTTGGGCAGTGCCTCTAGACTGGATGGGCTTTTGTGGATATTTAGGGTTTTTTAATCACTGCTGGCCACTGACATCACTGTAGTTGAGGCTGTTCTTCATAAAGATTATCTTTACCTCCCATGGATACATATGCAGACTTTTAAGTTATTTTCACAGTCCATGACTGGATTAGAGCAGGAAAAAGAAATTAATTTGAAACTTAATGAGATTTTGGCTCCATTTAGTCAAGCATAAAATTTGCATTGAGTTTGCAGTCAGCTTTTCATACTTGGCATCATAACTTCCAAGAATATATGGTATGTTCTTGTATTAGAAAACCCCTCGGCAATAATTTACCCTCAGGCACTTTTTGTAGAAACTAAGTTCTGTTTCTTTTCATGTGCCCCCAGGTAAGATGGTATAGACAGTAAAGATTTTTACTTTGCAGAAGCGACGCAATGCACATTGTCAGCCTTAAAGGTGACAGATGTGTCAGCTCACTGATGTAGCTGAAAACTAGCTCTAGGAGAAAAATTCCACAGCTAAAAGTTTGCATTTGTGTCAGCAGGTCAGTCGTGTTTAGTCTGTGGCTGTGAGGGACTCTAGCTGAGCAAACCTGAGAGATGTGAACACCCTCCCTATTTAGCAATTTGTGGTTGCATCAGTTGAAGTTGACTGTGAAATGTAGCATATAGGCATGTTTCCTTTGTCCCCTCTCTTTTTGCCTGTTCTTTGTTCCTTACCAGTTTAAAATCTGGGTCAGATCCTTAATCCTCTTCCCTGCATGGCCAGCGAGCAGCTGTGTCAGCCCAACTGGAATTAGGCTGGGGGGTGTAGTAGCAGAAAAGACCAGGCAGCACTGGCAGTGGCTTATGTTGTCAGAGAAGCTGAGAACAGTGGCCCTTTTCTTTCCTGATTTCCATCCAGGATATTATCATAGCCTGTTAGTATTTTAACTGTGTGGTGTTTTGGAGTTACCTGCATTGCCTTAGAATTGCATTTGCTGCGGTTGCATTTACTGTGGTTGCCTTGTTCTTCCTTAGGATTTGAGTTCCCTGCTAGGTTAACTGTTGTTTCCAGTATTTTGTAACATGAGTTGCCTTTAAAAAGTTGGTTCATGTCGGTGGTATGTTTGACAGAACAAACCTTGTTCCAAGACTTGTAATCATAAGACCCACTCTGCTGTTCTGACCCACATGGGTTTCCTGAGAGCTAGCAGATGACCAAGGGTGTTCACTTGTGCCTAGATTAGTGACGAAGAGTGGAGGTTAAAGTCTCTGTGAGTGAGCATGCTGTGTCAAATGGTGTGCCTTAAGGTCTTGTGTTTGTCATATACCTTAACAGTGTGTTTGAAAACCATAAATGTTGCCTGAGCTTTATAATAAACATCACATGTGAGACTTCCCAAAGATCTTTGGGTCTTGAGTAAATTTATCTGAATTTCTGTTTACTTTAGCAGCTGTTTTACTCTCTGCCGTCAGTTCTTCATCTCACGATTTTTTGAGGGGTTGAATTTCTTTCACATGGGATTTGCAGAACGGCTCTAAGTACTGCTTAATTTTTTATTATTGTTGGGGTTTGTGGTGTTATTTTTTTGTGTGTGGGGGTTGTGTTTTTTTGTTTTGTTTTGTTTTGTTTTTTAATTCATGTGGCTTGTAATGCTTGGACTGCATAATGAAAATATAGCAGTTGAATATAGTAAACTTCACAAATACCCTGTTTGCCCCAAGGATGCATTAAGCTTTACGTTTGTACCTTATTTTATTGAACTGAAGTTTTAATCTTTGAACTGCTGAGTTATCTCACTCCAGGTAAGAAGTCTTTACATTGCAGAACTTGAGAGAAAGAAGATTTAAAGCGCTAGTTAGTAGCTTACTAGCAGTTGCCTGGTAAGTCATTGTAACTGTTTGGATTTCACTGATCATGATTTACTGTTAAGATGATTAGGGAGGGCTTGAATGTTGGTTATGTTTCAGGAAGCATCATGTGTGTAGGTGGATTTCCCATTCTGCTAACAGAGTTAAGCAGACAGTCTCGCAGTCCCAGAGATTATTTAATTTAGGAAATGGAATGGGCTAGGTGAGAAATGAAGATGTGATTGGTTGACTTCATTAACTTAGTTGATAAAGCACCCTATATTATAGCAATGGTCTCAGTTGCTACAAATTATTAAAGACGTAAAGAACTCACTGTCTCATTTAAAGGGATCAAAGCTGTCCTTTCACTTTATTTATTTCAAAGAATAAGTGACATGCCAATAGTAGCCTCCAAGTCTATTTCCAAAAGTAAGGTTTTGAAAATACAACTGGACTGATACATGGATGATTGGTGCTGCTCTGTGAAGACAGGTACAAGAGGATAAGTATATACCTGTACATGATGGATTACTTGATCTCTGCTCACCGGGATTTATACTTGAAGTGAAACAGGGTAGCTGCTTGTGGAAATCTTAGCAAAGTAAATTTTATTAATTTAACTATGTGAAGTTAGCAAGTGGTTTAAGCATCTTGCAGACAGCGAGTGACTGCAGAACAAGAAAGTGCTATATGACTTGGTAAAGCATAAAAGAAATAGATTTGCTGGCTGTTTGCATATCCTTTTCTCACCAGCACAGTAGAAAGTGTATTTTGAAACATTGATCAAAACCCATTTCATCTATTCTGATTAAGGCATGCTTGTTGCAAACAAGTTTGAAACCAACATTGGCGTTTTATAATGTGTTATGCTCAAAGGCAAATTAGAAACAGGGAAAAAATAACTTCGCAACTTGTTTTCCAAGTAGCTGAACTACTTTTAGAATTTAGAATGCCCAACTCAGTTGAAAAGGTAGGTTGTTTCTGTAAGATAGATTCCTCTGAGTAAAAGCTTAATATCCTACTCTGAAGGAAATGCTATGTAGTTCTTATTCAAACAGTGAAAGTTGCCTCAACTTTGGGTTTTGAATGTTTGTAATTTATCTGCGAAGGGTCACTGGAAGAATTAAATACTGACTGAATTGAGACTCCTAGGGTTTCAGTGGCTTTTCCCATACTTACATTTCAGCTTATGTAAATTTACCAATTAAAGCCTTGCTTAAACTTCAGAAATACAGTTTTCTGGTAACTTTTAGCATTCTGTATGTCAGTATTCCCTTGCATTTACAGATTGCTATCGTCTCTTTGTGGTGTGGTGTGGAAACTTAAACTTTTCAAAGTATCTCATGTTTCAAAGTGAAATTTCTCCTGGGAAGAAGAATTAACATTTCTAAATCTCTGTATTGTTAGCACTTTATAGGCACTTTATATAGCACTTCCCAAACCTATTTGTAAGGCGTCACGTAACAGATACCTTTAGATGTCAGTGTAAGTCTGTTTGCATCATGCTTGTGCTACAGAACCCTGGCATGGTTAGCATCTGTAAGGTTGGGAAAAGGTAGACTAATAAATTATGTATTTGTGGTGCTGTCAAAATGCTTCCAGGAAGGCATTTTAGTCTTAATTTGTCTACTGCTTAAAACACTGTGAAAGGTCATAATTCTGGCAAGCAAAGGAGATAGCACTTTTAAAACTTCAGTCCCTCAGAGTTTTTGCTCCTTCATTCTTTAGAAGTATGTGTGTTTTTTCTAGCTCTTTCCTCTCTGATGGTAACTCACATTGCCATGTTTTCTGCTTTGGGTACCGTGGAAAAAGTAGAAGCACCATCAGATATTTGGGAAATGGCTGTAACTTATCTGGTTTTTGGTTGGGTTTTTTTGTGTGTGTGTTTTTTTGTTTGTTTTGTTTGGTTTTTTTAAACACATAAGAGGTGGTAAAATGCCATCATAATTGCATGGGAAAGAAGTCTGGTAGTTCCTTGTGAACAGCTTCAGTCTGAGGTTTGTTAAAGCAGCCTAGGGTTTTGGAACCCATCTAAACAGGAATTTTGGGTGGCTTGCTCTCCTGAGCTGGGTTTTGTATTGATGCCAAGCCAAAGCCCCTAAAATTGGTATGTTTTAAACCCTCATAAATATGCTGGTAATAAAACTGCTGCTGATGTGCATGTGCTTATAGGCAATGAGATGCATAATTGGTTTCTTTTAGAGTTTGTTCTTTTCTGTCATTTGCCTTTATCCATAAATGTTACCTCCCTATTTAAATCTTTATCTGGTGTCACCCTGGCAGTACTTGTGTTTTGCTGTAAAGTCAAATGTCAAGATACAGTTTGTGGGGTTTAAGGTTCAATTTTCAGTGAGTACCTGCATTTTCCTTTTTGATGGGATTTGGAGGGAGATAAGTCTGGGCAGCAGTCTTTGATGGATTTAGGTGTTAGAATCGATAGTCATCACTAATAGTTGAAAAAGGTATGAACAATTTTCCAATCAGTGGTTTGTTGTGGCAGCAGGATGGGAGAATTTGACTTTTCAATGCAGCATTTGGTATGATGTAGTAATGGCGGGGATTTTATTTTATTTCAGTTTTTTCTTAATTCCATCTGGTTTTGTGTGGATTTTTTTTTTTTTTTAATCCCCTCTTTGGTTGCAGCTGAACTGTCAATAACTTTCACAGAATCCATTTCCTTTTTCCACTGTTACATTTTGAGCATTAATACTTTATAGCAGTAGTAACCTTACAAGTAAAAGAAGAGACTGGGTAACTGGGTAAGTTTTATGCTTGGTAGTATGTCTAAATCATTTGAAAAGTCTGAGATGAGACACAGGATGTAAAATAAAACAATGTGTGATGAAACAAAAGAAATAAAATGGGTAAGACATCCAGAGCGTGTGATATGGTTGAAGCCACATGAAACAGTGTACTGATTGTGGGTGAAGTGTTAAAATGTACACAGCTTTATTTTTTTCCATTTCTTGCTCTTTTCTGTTAGTGATTATATTTCAGATATATTTGTCTACAAGTCAAGGAAGTTGCTTAAAAAACAAATAAAACCCCACTTATTAATGGAACAGTAGTCTTCATAGGTCCATGTTCTGACAACACTTGTTAACTCTGTAGTGTGAATGTGGTTTGTATGCCAGTGCTGTTTGCAGCTTTGAGGAAAGCTTAACTTCTCTTTATCAGTATCTCAGCCTGTGCAAGTGGAGGTTAATGCTTACCACACAGATAAACACAGGGTAGGATAGGAAGGTTCGATTAAGACTCAGTTTTGAGACAAGAAAGCCTGTCTGGTGCTTTTCCGCTCTCTAGCTCTGCAGACAAACTCGGTTATAGATGGTAATGAACATGG
This sequence comes from Psilopsiagon aurifrons, assembly GCA_025447955.1. Classification (NCBI taxonomy): domain Eukaryota; kingdom Metazoa; phylum Chordata; class Aves; order Psittaciformes; family Psittacidae; genus Psilopsiagon; species Psilopsiagon aurifrons. Next base: position 22,340 of record JAOEHY010019983.1, read on the forward strand.
AGATGCAGCATAATGTTTAGTAAAACATATAGTGTTTTCTAAATATATTTTTATTAATCTTTCCCTTGTATAATGCTGTGGCTGTTTATTGTCAGACTTGAGGAGTTTTCTGCTGCCTCTCACATATTTGAATAATCTGACTTCTTGGGCTTGCCTGTTTGTGTTCCCAGTATTAATTTTTCCATCACTAGACTGCAGCATTTATGAAGTGTTGCTTTTGTTGTTGCCCCTTTTATTAAGGGCAGCCGTAATAGTAGGTGAGATACCAAAGGATAGAAGCAAACTCAATATGATGGTAACGCAGTCAGCTTTATATGTCTGCATATTACATAATATTAGCCAAAGAAAGAAAACTGCTCACAGGAGACATAATGTTGTAACTCAGAATTGAAAATTAAATAGATTGAAAGGAATGGTATGACTTCCCCTTTGGCATGTTTTAGATCACTAAAAGAACTCATGTTACAAGAAGAAATGAGCCAGTTTATCTTCGTTGACCATGTTCTGTGTTCGCCTTCCTCTGTCACGAGAGCACGTATTTAAAAAAATGGAAGGAAAAAGAAGAACATGGTCTCGGTAAAAGAAACCATTACCATGGCATGTCAGAGGCATATTTTGCTAAGTGTTACAATGAATTAACACAATGGTTTGTTGGGTTTCATAGTTTTTCTGCAGAGCGCTATACAGGGCATCATTAAAAGTTTTTATCTGGTAGGTTGAACTACAAAACTTCTGAACTAGTTCTGGATTAAATCTGTTATTAATTCACTTATTTTAACAAGCACAGTGGATTGATGCTTTTCTCTCCACATCATCAGTTATGTGCTCTGAAAATCATTGAAATACTAGACACTAAAACATCAGGCATCTATTGCAGGTACCAGTTAACACCATTTCATAATTGTTTCAAGTGAGAAAGTAAGAGGAAACCAAATCTTACCATTCTCGTTAAAATTGTGTGATGTACTCACCCTGCAGAACAGCTAGAGAAATTACTGTTGTCAGTTTCCCTGCAAAGCCTAGTACACGTGTGTTTGCAGGTCTTCACTCTTGCATTGAGGACTACTCCAGCACTTCCTTCAGCAGGCAGCAAAAGAGGAGGATTGAAATTTCATGTAAGAGCATATGGTTTTAACATGTATCACAAGTGTCACATTCATAGGGCTTTCTTGTGTACCAAACTCCCACTCATTCACTTTGCAAGCAAGCAAAAACTTCTAATACGGGCAGTCACATTTTTAAGAAAAATGGCAACAGAAAAAGGTGCATGAAAATAGATGGAGCTTTATTGTGTCAAACTGAGGGTGCACATTAGTTCGATATGGTAAAGAAAATGAACTTTTGTATAGTGGAACAAACATGCACTTCTTAACTGACAGTATGCTGTTTTGCATTTTAGCAGGTAATTTATGTCTGTGGAATAATGCTATTTTCATCAGAAAATTCACTGATGACTGATATGGGAATACTTAGAGAAGAAGGAAGAGTGATAGAGACTTGTCCAAACACAGATAATAGTGTGTGTGTGTATGAACATAAAAAAATCTGTCCCTAAATTAACATATTGCTTGCTTGCATTTTCTGCTGCGTGACGTTTGACTTAAACACACTAATAAACTACAGCTTATTTGTCTGATCACATCCAAGTGACTAACAATATCTCTTGGCACTGTTAAAGCAAGTTTGGGTGTTGGGTTGGTTTTGGTTTTTTTTTTAATTGATGGTTTCAAAACTTACTTGATCTCCATGTTCCTGTTTCAGCCTTCTTCACCATTTATGTCTGTGACAGATAGGCTATAAAAAGGGAAGTACAACTCTTTCAAATATAAGTGTTAGTCTTAAACCTGCTGGTGTTTTTTTCATGGTGACTGTTACGCAGTGTTGGACTGTAGTAACAGCACAGACTTTGTCCTGTACCTGTGTCCTCCTTGGAGTGTTCTTTCTATTTTAATTTATAAATACAGGTATTTGCAGATTCATTAAATGCAAGCAAGAAATTGATTTCTCCCAGCTATGACCGTCGCGCTCATCTTTTTTTTTCTGTGAATTTCTTTTTTTCCATTGACTGCTACTCCGTGCTTACAGGAAAACTAGAGCTTTTTAGAGGACCTTATCCTGATCTGATCAGCTCATGTAGAACAGGGTCATGACATTGTTTCTGTAAAGCTAGGGACTTTTTATGATATGTCCCTATGAAAACAAATGGAACCATGGTCACATTCCAGACAGCAGATTTTTGCCACTTCCTGTGCAATATGGACTCTTTCTAAAAGAAGACAAAAGCCTTTGTTCTGCTGAGTCACACTCCAGAACAATAGACAGCTATAGAAAATTGGTACACTTTGTTTCTAATTCCAGTTTTGACTTTGAAGTTCTCCCTGGTACTTGCTTCTTGCTTCTCTTTTTTTTAGTAGTGTGTTTGGGTTGTTGGTTTTTTTGTTTGTTTGTTTATTTTTTTTTTAATTATTTTTTTAAATTTTTTTAATGCTAGAGTTGCAATATTACTTAGCGTGCATGTTCCTGCATGTAATTTCTTGGAACTCTATTACTGTATTTCTCCCTTTATGTTACAGCAATCCCATTGACTGTCAGCAGCCTGCAGGTTTTGTCTGTTTCACGTAAAGCTGCTTTATGAAAGAGGGAAGTGGAAGACAATCATCAGCTTTCATGAGTCCAAAGCATATCCTCTCCCAAGGTGATGAGTAATAATAAATTGTTATTTTTGAGGTGCCTCATTTGCTCTTTGATTGCTTTGAAATGCAGCTGACAACTCGTTGAAACATATTTGAGGGATGCAGGTTCATAGCCAATAGGGTGTTATAGTAATAACAGGATATGATCTATGGAAAAGACTGTATAACATAGATGTTATAATATGCCTGGAGCCATCATGAGCAAGTGCCTTTTGAATCTTTTGCAATGCTGCTAGAAATCAATCGTGAAAATGTCTAGCATGAAAGCCAGTGAAAATGACAGTAGGTTGGAAAAGTGTGTAAGTGTGATATTGTGAAAAGGGATGGAAGTGAAGGAAGGGGGAAAAGGAAGGACCCTGTAGGTGTCATCTCACTTTTGCACCAAACAATAGTGAGATAGGAGGACCTGCCATCTGTTAAAGCTGCAGGATCCCAACTTTGGTTTTAGAGAGCAGAGTGCTGACTGATGCTAGCAACAGGATCACAGGCTTATGTGAAATTTGTGTGATGCTGTGATTAGTTAAATCCTTCTTCCTCAGAGTAACAGGGCTGCTGGTAGTGTGAAGAAAGTGCTTCTGCTGAATCACTTGAAATGGGGGAGTGAGGGGAAGAAAACACATAGTGAAATAAAATCCTAGATTATGTTTTACACACAGATGCTTAATCCAGTGTTTGCATGAAGTAGAGCAGATTGCAGATTATTCCCAGGGGTGATTTTAATGGACTTCAGAAGGCTTTATCAATTTTTTTGAAACTTCTGGCACTTCCCTTTTTGTTACAGCAGCTGTATAAATATATATGTTTAGCTCCAGGAAAATCTATACTTTGAGAGGTTTTTTTTCCTCCATTAATATTATTGGTGGAGTTTAATAAGAGTTATTGCTAGCTTTCCATGGTACCGATAGGCCAAGATGATTGAAGCACTTGGAATCAAAAGACAAGGTGTATTTTAGACTGCAGTAAAGAATTGGGATGTATATTCCTGTGGGAAGGTATTTTGAATCTCTTCCTTATGTCTTTGTCACCTCTTCACATGTTATAGTATGTCCTTCACTGAAAATGTGCACTGCCAGGTTTGGTACATGTTTAGCTGCAATTCAGATACATGTATTTGTTTTACTCAAAATGTAATTTTAAACTGGATTGCCTTAATTGTATGTGGAATGTTTGAGGCAAAATTGATAGGAGGCAATACTCACTGAGTATGAATTTCTGGGTTTAGGTAATTATCTTGGGGGAACTTTGGTAAATGTAAAAAGTACAAAATTCAGGAACTATCCACACAAAAAAAAAGTCCCAACAGAAAGAAAAAGAGGAAATAAAATGTGGAATCTCTGAACTCAGGAAAAGAAGGAAGAACTGAGCAGCAGTCTGCAGAAGAAATGCTGGTTATTAAAATTGATGGAAAATTTGAGCATCTGAAAAAACCCAGAAGGCGTTACCAGTACATGCTGGATATTTATATGAATATGCAGTAATGCCTGCTTTCTCAGAACTGTGATAAATCAGGGGTAAGAAAGTCCTGTAGAAGTACATAGACTAAATTTACTTTAAAAATAGTACTGTGACAAATTAATAATGAGCAAAAAAGAGGATACTGGATCTGACAGTTTGTTCAGCTCATCCTGCCCAAAGCTGATAGCACAATTTCTGTTGACTCTTTTATCATTGCTGGATTTTGCCTTGGTTGCATTCTTCAGTCATGTTGAGTACTGAAGGATGCAAGTGCCTCTTTTATCTAAAAAAGCCAGAAATTAAGATGAGTTTTGCAGAACTGCTGAGAACAGTAAAGGAATAAATCCAGCTGAAGGTGGGGACAACAAAAGGTTTTGATTTTTCCTAGGAAACAAGTGGCTAAATTATAGCCCAGAGGTTGTGTTATCCCATTCAGATTCAGATGTGACTGAGGTGCTTGGTGCCGTTTACAGTATTCATCCACCTTGCACTATGGAAAGTATGTCTGAAATCCCCAGGCTGCCTTGAAGAACTTGGTTGTGTTTGTTACAGGCAGACCACTAGAAAAATTAAAACCAAACATGAGTGTTGCCTGTGTGACATCCTCCATAAGGAGGCACAGCTGTATTTCAGTCAAACAGTATGAAAGAAAAGGTAGTAGTAGATGCCTGTGTAGTAAAAGGATGTTAGCAAAGAGGAAGATGATGCATGCGTTAGTCTTGCTGAAAGGAAAAATAATTATCAGGTTTTTTTTTTTACCCTAAACTGTTACTGTATTAGCATAATCAAGTTATAGTCAGAACAATTGCTCTCAATTAGTACTTAGTTTGATAATTACAGCTTCTATGTCAGACTTGATAAAAGCAGGCAAGGTTAGTGAGCTTTGGAAGTATGTCTGCTTTTTATTGTGCTGTAACTGATGAACTAATAGAGGCTGTGACTTCTCTCTATAGCATGTGTCAAACTTATACCCTTAAATGATCAAAGGCACAGTGACAGTTATGTAAGACACTTCCATGTCTAAGAAGACTTAGCGTTTTTATTTCTTGCCTCAGTTTTAAATCTTCCCTAAAAAGACACTTCAGAGTAAATAGAAAAAGCTAATTTAGTAGCCTGACAAAGTTGGTTCAAAAGATACTACAGCTGTGCACAGATTTTGAAAAATCCCTTAAAAATGAATAAATACACAATGTAATTCTGAATAATTACTAGAACAAATGGGTCCCTTCTGTCTTTTTCCCTGAGAAAACTCCTAATGTGTCACCTACTGCTTATTGGTTTTTTTTGTTTTTCACATTTGTGAGTGAAGAGCTCCCCATCCATTTCATATCTTTATCTAATCAGTCTTCAGTGCAGCCTCACCCGAAGGAAGACTGACTAAAACATCTCCAGCAAGATGTCCGTCGTCTTGTCTTTATGGAGAACTATGGTTGACTGAGACTTCCCAGATTCATGAAGCTACCCAGAGGTCTTATTCGCATGTTAGTCTTGGTTTCTTGGGCGCCACTGTGGTCAGGTCTAAAGTATAGCTCTGCAAGATTGAGCCGTCTGCATTTCATCTAGGAGTAGACTACCCATGGGTGGTTGTGGTCGTTAAAACACCCTCCTTTCCAGGGTTAATTTGATGCTCTCACTGCTGAGCTACTGTGACTTGATGTTTACAGAATGGTTTGCTCTTCTGCCCATTCCTGCCAATGTTGGAAGCACAGTGTGGTACTTGTTCTGCAGATCTTCATCTCTGCCACCATTGCCTTGGCACCAAAAGATATGGTTCCCATGTACTTTGAGTTGTTACTCTGCTTTGCAAGAGATGAGAAGATGCATCTTCTGCGCTTAGGTTGCCATAAAGTTAGTGATGTTGCAGTTCTTCCTTTAGCCTGGCCTTGGCATTTTCAGTTACAGGACTTGTTTTTCTCTCCATGCAGAACCCGCTTCACCTTACTTTTAGTAAAGGTTTTTGTGTCTCTGGTAATTTTTACACCACGACAAGAGGAAGACAAATAGTAACTCCATGGTTAGAAAATGTGGTCAGCTTTTGCTACTAACAGTTGTTCAGTGTCAAAATTACAGTTAATGTTTCTGGCTCTATACTGAATGTGCTGCTCCTAAACGTTAGCCTGGTTCAAAACTGCTCTCTATTTCTGGTTATTAAGCAGTCTCCAGCTTAATAATCAGTCTTTCAACTTGACCACAATGCTTTTGTTTCTGTGCTAAGTCTTCTTACATGCCTTGCTCAACCGGCCATACTTCTGATTGTACATGCCACTTGATTTCCAGAAGTAGTATTCTTTGTCTCAGTTATTATTGCTCTTTATAGTACATGATTGGCAGAAGCTTATAGAATTTAATCTGAATTTAAAAATACTTCATTTCACTGGGTTAGCATCTTCTACAGAGGAAACATTTGTGCTCTTCTGTAAATAGCTGTTCTTCCAGGGTGATCCTGGAACTGAGATCTTTCAGTCAAATAGACCTCAAGTAAAGTTCTGCAAAATCTGAGGGACTAAGATTTTTTTTGCTATTACAATACCTACTGTTTAGTGAAATGCCTATGCCAAGACAGTAGCACTTATCTGTCCTCAACAGCAAACAAAAAGTGGAGGCGGAAGAATGAAATGAAAAAATGCATATTGTGCAGTCAAGTTAGATTAATAGTGTTACACGCAAGCCGCACTTCCTTGTTGGTTATATCAGTTCTTTGTATTTTTGTACAGTCTAAAAATGTCTTTCCTTGCTTTTTTTTCCATTTGGGGAAAACAGAGTGAGTGTTCCCTTTCTGTGGGAACCTGTTGGTACCAAAAATGCTTCATTTTGGCTTGTTTATTTCAGTGTGGTGCAAATATTGCTTTCTGTGGCTTGACTATGTTTTAGCACTTTGAGAATTTTTTTCAAAGGTGGTGATATTTATGATAGAGAACAGTGATCTCTAAGGCAGCGTTAAATGGCTCACTGAAGTTTGCTGAATTTTGCACAGTGGCTGCTGTAACAAGCACCTTTAGGAAATGAAAGGTTTTGCTTTTCCCTTATCTCTACTGTCTGTCTATAAAATGAAGCTGTGCATGCAAGTGTCTGCAGGATGAGTCCTGGGTGGCTTGCCAGAAGTTTCTGGTCAAACAGTGTGATGGGAGAAATGGCAGGAAGGTGGGAGTTCAGAGGAATAAGTATGATGGGAATATGGGATGTGGAGCATGGTAGCATCAGCAGTGTGGGATGTAAAATGAGGAGACCATAAAGAGAGGGACCAGAGCTCTAAGTTAGAAGGCCTTTGTCCTGCTTAGACAGCAATATCTTATCTAGAGCACAAAGTGGAAACTACTGCCTTGATGATGTTTCCCCAAGCTGTGGCTCATCCAAGAGCATCTGAAAATACTATAAAGAGTAGTGAAAATGACAGCTGATATCCAGCTATTGTAAGCCCGTGTTAATTATTGTCCAAATCAGGCAGTAGCAGAAGGGGTGTGGACTTTTGGAAATGGGAGTCCTGGAGATGTAAGAAAACTGAGGAGATTAAATTAAACATCTTTAATGCAGAAGGCTCCAATGCATAGATGCAAGATGAAGTCCTTGCTGAAGGAGTTAGTTGGGATTTGTGTTGACCTCCAAGACTCATCTGCATATGGGCTACAATTTCTCATACAATTCTGCACTTTCTTAGGATGCTTTCTAATAATGCGGGAAGTAATCCAGTACTGCACACGTGGTAAGCATTTTCGTAGTAAATGGTTATGTGTAATCTGACCAGCCCTAAATTTTAAATGTTTTTACAAATACACAGTAATTAATAGTCATTATCAGCTGAGGCTTACAGTGGATTGTACTTCAAAAGCTCTCAATGCAGTTTATGGTATGTATCTTCTCTTTACAGATATCTGATCTTTGTGATCAATGAGTGAGATGTGCTTTGGGTGCAGTGCATCTCATAAACAATAAAGTTAGTTGTAAATCTCCCACTCTGAGCAAAGGACAAAACTGCCAGGCAGGAAGTTTTTCACGGGCCCAGTCATTAAATCAGAGTTTTAATACTCTGAATACTGTAGAGAAAATAATTTACTAGCATGCTTGTAGTAGAGTGGAAGCCTGCTGAGTTCTCCTCAATTATTTATTTATTAATTTGTTAGCAATACAGGAGCCCTGGTAATTCCGACACTTCTAATTAGCCCTCATATCTCTGGTTCTATTTCTGGGAGACATTTGGCTAGCTGACAGTAAAGTGGGCAGAATTATCTTGCCAGCTCACAGTTGGCAATGGTTTTGGTGTCAGCAGTTTCACTTACTGAGGCTATGAATCATGAGTCATCAGTTGTATTAGGATCAGAAATCTTGTGCAAGGTTTGAAGATGTTCACTGTGTGATTTGAAACTTTTTTTTTAGAATCATGAAGAGAACGCTGCGTGTTCTTCGTGTGCACAAGCATAATAGGGGATTACGCATTCTGGAAGATAGGCAAATAGAAATTTCTGGTTCTTTTTTTTTTTGTGGTGGTTTGAGGGGTTTTTTTTGTTTGTTTTGGTTTCTTTTTGCGTATTCTTTTTTCGGGGATCATTTGCATATGCCTGTGTCCAGGCAGTAGCATGTCAGGGCTTTGGGAATAAAGAAATGCTTCAGTAGTCTTTATTTATGAGCATGGGAGTGGACATCTCTGTTATCTTTCAGTGTTTTCAGACATTCTTTGAGTCTTGAGGGTTTGATTTGTTTTTTGGTTGTGTGTGGGGTTTTTGTGTTTGTTTGTTGGATTTTTTGGTTGGGGTTTTTTTGGGTGGGGGAAGGGTAATTTTATTTTTTATTGCATGTTTTGATATGGGAACTAATACAACTTTTTTGCAAGCAAGGCTTGCGATAACTTCGGCCCTAAGATGGGATCAGCTGTTTTGGTTACAGTGTTTCACCTTTTGCTGTTCACTAGATCAGATAGATACTAATTGACTATTGCTTCTCATTTGTAGGCTATTTTGAAGTCCTGCCTTAACATCTGCCCTTATTACAATGAGCAACATTACTGACTTTTGCTGAGTAGCACAAGAACAATACTGAGCTTAGCATTTGGAAGGTGACGGCTACCTGTGGCTTTAGTTTTCACTGGGCCTTCGTTTTCATTCTTCTAATCAAGTTGGTACAACACAGCTGTAGGCTAAATCAGATGTGATTATAGAAAACTTCAATTTAGATAATTTTGCACAGACTGCCTGAAATTTTGGAGTGAATCCAGTGAGTGGTTAAACAATACAGTGATCAGATCACGTCGCGATGGAGGTTTTGTTTTAGAAGCAGCTAGTCACAGTATGTAATATCAGCATGAGACTTTTTCGTGCAGTCTTTAAATACAGGCCTGTTTGGCAAGTGATTCAAACTGTAAACTGCCTCACTGTTCCATCCATCATGTGTACACAGCTTGATTTTTAACTTGAAAATTGTCACTGATGCGTGTGATCTTTCAGATGAGAAATTGACAGCTGGCATGCTCAGTCTGGTAGTGCCAAAGCTGAGGTGCAGCGATGTTATCTGTGAGTGCAGGCCTTAAACTTCATTTTCGGTTGATGATACTACCATCAGTTGTATGAAGAACTGTTGAGGGAAGCCCATGGTGTGCAGGTAGCCTGAATCAACTTCCTAGTTACCTGGTTTTGTGCTTCTGCAGTCTTGTTCATAGCCAGTTTGCAAACTGTATCTTAAATTCCACCCCTTTTAAGGTAAAAGGAATTCTGTTTAAGTGGTTCATATTTGTTATTGGTTAATGTGAACACATGAACTATTTGAGACTTTCCCGCTGGCACCCTCCATGTGAGTGTACATTTTGCAAATCGGGGGACAGAGTACAAGTTTTTATAAAAACCTTAAAATCAGTGTGTGGGGGGTTTGTTTGTTTGTTTTTAATTTATAGCTCTTTAAATGCAGATATTTTATAATAGCATGAAAATAAGGGGCATGTGAAAATACTTCAAACCCTTCAAACCAATTAAGCAGAAAACTCGTGCATCTACCATGTTTTAAGGGAGCAGTGAAGTCGTGGCCTCCAAACTACAGTGAGGCTGGCAGTTTGACTTGACAGACAGCTTCTCTGTCTGGCAGACATCCTGGAGCTTCTGGAGGCTGGGGGTTGTTCAAACAGACCTTTGCTGGCCCATTGGGCTGAAATGCTTGTTAGAGTAGACTGAGACATTCTCAAGCATCTGTGCAGGAAGCCAGCGGTATCAGGGACTTGCCAGAATGAGTAGAATAATAGAATCATTTAGGTTAGAAGAGGCTAAGATCATCGATTCCAACTATTAACCAAAGACTGCTCTTCGCATCTCATCTCATCACTGATGCAGGACAGAGGTATTCTTGGAGTATCAATAACAATTTTCAAAAATTCAATTATGATTAAAATGGAATGACAGCAATAGAGAGTGCTGCAAGCAGTGATGTATTACTCAAGTAGACGCTAGTTTTATGTCTGGCTCTGTGGTGTGCCAAGGGGTGTCACCAGCTGAAAGTTAAGCAATGAAGCAAGCAGAGAAAGCACATCTAAATTCAAGTACAGATTAGATCCCTTGGGAATGATAATCACTGTACTTTCAACTGGTGAAACAAAGGATGCAGTACTGTTTTAAGAGGTTCCTCTGCTGCCACAGGTAACTTTATCTTGCGGAGACACCACTGGGCACTTCTCTGAATGGTTTTATGAAAGTCAGCAGTTATTTCGTTTGGAGATATATTTGATTTTGAAGCTGGTAACTCTATCAGTTTAAAATAAATGAGCTGTGTTTGTACTTTTGTTCATTAGAGATACTTGGTTCAATTAAGAGCGTGTTCCTCCTGTTGTGCAGTTTGTTCTGAGGTATTTTTGACCTTTTCCAGCTCAGTGGTTCTGAGAGAAGGTACTATATATAATAGGTGGATATGCATAGAGCTGTGAGTGTGGTCCCAGAGATGGCACAAAGGTGTGCACTAGGGGAAACGAAGATTAGCTTCTACTTTTCCCCATTTGCTTCTCCCGTGGAGGCCCAGAGGATGTACTGTGTTTTGGAGGTCCTTTTCCTTTGCAAATGTGGGGAAGTTTTGTTATGCTTTCTCCTCCTGTGAAAAGTTCAGCCACCTACCTACCTATAGCGATGGCTTTAGTGGGTCAGCTTCTAAGGGCTATTCAAGAGATGCAGCTGGCACAAGGAGGGGGAGGTGAGGCCACCAGCAGGATTGTACTGTAGAAGTCTTTGTCAAAATCTCAGAAATATAAAGTCTGTGAAACAGAAGGACAGAACAAGCCCTGGCCATCTGAGTTTCCTGTGGGAGGTTGTTCAACATTTTAGTGTAGTCTGATGGTGGAATCCCCCTCCAGGGTCTTTCCCAAATCCTGCAAACTGACAACAAAAAAATTCCCTTTTCAGTGAGGCTTCCAGGAAGCTGGGGGACAGCAGGACCACCCCTGTGTTGGCTTACCCAGGATGGGCCTGGCCCTGTGCACAAGTCCCAGGTTTTAGAGGTGCAAATATCCACAGTTCTCTCTGTGGGCTGACAACGCTGCATGGTTTTCATGCTGACATGCTCCCCACACGCAGCACTCTGGAGGAAATGTAGTAAGGGTGATGCTGGCGTTTTTACTTCCTTGCTTAATGAAATAGATTTATTTTAAACAAGGGGTCAGGGTGGTTAAACAGCTACATTTGCACTTCTCTGTGTTGAGGAGTTATTAATTTTTTCAAAACTGTGGATTTTCTAGTATAATGTGAAACAGAGCCCATGAGCCTTAAATCTACTGCAGGGACCATGGAAGTTTGCTAAATGCACTGAGACTTAACCACAGAGCAGTCAGAGTGTTCCTGTTTCTCTCATGCTAAATGACGTGAGAGAAAATAATTATGTAGAATTTAAACTACAGTGGAGTAATTATTTTCATTTTCCTTTTTCTCAGACAGATGTGTGTGTTGGGGAGATATCTGCATAATTCTTGGTTTTAGTTTCTCTTGGTTACAGTGGAGGAAGTTTGTTGTGTAGGGGAATCCCAGATTGAGTGGGTAAAGGGTGGATATTCTCTGGTTACAGAGCTACATGGGACTTAAACCTTTAGGGCAGAAAAAAACCATGGGACATAATAAACTAAAAGTTGGGTTATTATTCCAGTCCACTAAGCTATTGCTCCAAAGGCTCGACAGTAATTAAGTCATAATGTATGTTTTCAGTTTGTTAAACATGTATGTGACTTTTTGAACTTTTAAATAACACGCACAAATGCTAGACAAGTCTTTGCTGTAATATCACAGTCTGACCTCACTGAGCTATTTATTGTTTGTCTGGCTGCAAATACGCTCTTTTTGTGTGTATAGTTCTTTCATGTTAATTTTAAAGGAGCTCCCACTCATAAGCTCGTGAAGTACAGACATCAATGGATTAAAAGAATGACTGTCTGTTGAGAACACTCCAGTGATGCCTTCCAGAAAAACTTAAAGTAATTGTATATACAACTCCTGTGAAATTAAAACTGGCTTCTTGATATTTAATAAACAGGGATCTGCTTATCCTACAAGAAGTTAGGAGGCTACTGATTTCAGAGCAGTAATGAATCTTTTAAGTTATACACAAAAAGATAAGTTGCTCAAGATTTGGAATTAAATTCTTTCCATGCTTATTTAGGCTGTGAAATGTACTCTTCAAATGTTCTTTAATACGTCTGGTCCGGAGCCCCATTGGATAAACAAAGCAAATGTTTATTTTTGTCTGTTTTTACAAATTACTTTGATCATTTCACTGTTCCTGCAATTTTCCACTGGGCTAACTTTGTACCAGTTAAGTTTCTTTCTAATTACAGATATTCTTTGCAAAGCAAAATGCAAGATAAGAGCGTTTTTTGTCTGTTGATCACATTAAGAACTGGAGAAAGAATAGGGAACTTACTGAATAAAATGCATTCTTGGGCCAAGTAGACTTATTATTTATTGTAAGAATCTACCCAAGCATTCGGCAGACCTGGCCCAGCCCCTGTTGTGCCAAGTGTGAAGTGTGTTGAAATAGTTGAAATAGCATAGCAGTCCTGGGCCAGTGGAAGAGCCACTTGGCCACTTCCACTCTGGCAAATCCACAAAGAATTAGAAGTGATCAGAAGTGAGCTGGAGCTGGTTAAATGCTGACCATAAAGACTGTACTCAGATATGTTTATTTTTCAGTTCTGTTCCTGTTTCACACACCAAAATTTGTCAGTGTGACAGAGAATGAGTATGTTCTTAAATTTGATGTCACTGAAGCCAACAGGAATAAATTCCTATTTCAGTCCCAGGCTTTGGAGGGAAACTGATGAATGAAAAATGAAAATCTAGTGGCTCTCTGAGGGGCAGGCCATTTTTACTCCTAAACAACTAGAATTAGTGTATTTTCTCAGTAAATCTTAATTGTTTGATTCTGTTATGTGCCTTTTGCTGTGTTGCCTCATGTATGTAATGAATTAAATATAGTGCATTCATTTAAATCGCCCACAAATAGTCTTTCCACCATATCTCATCCCAGCCAGGTTTAAAGGTAAGTGCTATGTGTTTTTTATTTACCACATCCCGCACCCCATGGCACTTCCAAGGATGGAGTCAGCAAAGAGTATATGATAGTGCCATTCTGTGATTGAAAATCACATTACAGATTAGAAAACCCAGAAGGACCTTTATGACCAGATATAACAGTCCCCTGCAGGCCATAATACTGTTTTAATTGGGACCAGTCTAGAAACAAACATGCAATCTTAGCATAAACGCTTTCAGTGATGGAGGATCCAAACAATGCTTGGTATGTTTTAGTGGGGTTTTCTCTGGCTTGTGATTTTTCAGCTTTTGGGAGCTGCAAGAGTTCTTCCTTTCCTTTCCTATGACTGCTTTATTTCTCCCTTTATGTCATGTCTTGAAATGAGCCTAGATTTAACTAGCCATTAGATCTTACTAGACTAGTATATGGCAAAGTGTAAAGTCCTGTATTACATGTTTGTTTCCCATACTTATGCAATCCCAGTGGGATTAAGTTATTCCTTGACCTTCTCTTTGTGGGCTGGATAGAGCACAGTCTGTGAGCTTTTCATTAGCACACATAGTTTTCAATCCCATGTCTTCATATATTCCTAAACAGGGCTTCTTTCATGTGCTAGCACTGTATTTCTTTCGCTGAATAAACCTGAATGTCAAGGCATGCTTTATATGATTGTGGTGTCTTGCACACACCTGACATGTTTTTTTGGGGAAGACCAAATACAAAAGGAATTTGGCAATGGGGACACTTGTACTGATGCCCGAGTGACATTTGGAAAAATAGAGGGGAGGCTGTGCCAGCATTGCACCCTCGAAAAAAACCCAACAAACAAACAAAAGCCTGTGTCTTGGGACGCCATCTATTCAGACAACCTTCTGTGTCCTCCTCAGACTAGTCAGCTTGCACAGCTGACAGTGTTAGTTAAGCCTGGAAGCAAAAGCCCTTTTTTCTCTCTCTTTCTCTGCAGTTTTACAGTGGTACTGAGGATGTGGCCAGAATCACTGGCGTGGTGATGTGGTGATATTCCCACAGTTTCCCTAGGGACAGACAAGTTCTTTTGCAATTAACATAATTGGCTGGGAAAGAATCCTGTTTGCCTCAGGATAAGGAACTGTGGGATTAAACCTAGACACATGGTGTGCATGTTGCAATGAAGGCTGTAGTAAGATGGGAGGCACTGTGCTCTGGGAACATTCTTGCCTATGACAAGCACACTTTTACAGTCAGACTCTGAACTTCGTTGATAGAAGGGTACTGAGGTTGTCTTTGCATTTATTAGACTCTATCAGTCTTGATCCATTTCATCATCATATTATGAATTTCTGTCATAAAGCATCGTTTTTCTAAAAGCCTTGATTTTTCTAATGAGCAGGTGATTATCTTATTAACTTTGGGTAAAACTTGGGCTTTAAAGCCATTAGCAAAATTTCCTGTGACTTCACTGAGGCCAGGATTTCACCCTTTATGAAAATTTAATAAATATTGTTGGCATGGGGGCGCAATTCTTTGTGACCCATGCACCAGATTTGAGCCAAAGTTGAATTAAGTATCAGACCTGAAAGTGTGGTTTAAAGGTCCTTTTTCATTTTCCAGACAACAGCAATCCCTTTGTTTGTTGTGGGAGACATATGCACATTCATGGTTTCAGACTGCTGCTGGTGACATTAACAACCATTTCGTCTCTCTCGTTTCTGTCAAGTGCTCCATGGGCCGTGCAGTGGGATGTATGAGTGATCTCGTTCAGATGACTGTACTGACAGTGCCATTTGAAACGGTGGGCTTAAATAAAAGCACTTAGTGCAGTGGTCAGCGTCTGCCAGATGTTCTTAGCAGAATCCATTTGTTGTGTAAGCAGCTCTACTGTTGTGGCGCCTACTTTTAATTAAGGCTCTGACAGTATTTCTGTAATAAACCATATTTTAAAAGGGTTTATTACTCAACTGCAAAATCTGCTGCAGGCTGAGACTTGGACTAGGAAAGCTTCAACCTTAAAGTGTTTTCTTACCTTAAGCATGTTTTCTTTTTTTAGGTATGGCTGTAAAGAAATTTCAATCGTGTAGGTAAATATTTTATTTATAAAAAGAAGAGTTTTCTGTTTTATAAACAATACATATTTTAAGTGGCTGATATTGACTGTTGCTTAGGGTATTTCTTACCATGAAATATCCATTATGGTCATTCTGTGATTTGATGTAATTTGAATACCGAAGTCTCTTTTCTTGTTTGTGTGATGGTATAAAAAGCCTCATTTAGGAATAGGACCTTATGTGCTAGATTGATTTCAAACACTGGAAGAGATAGTTCTGTACTTTAATACCCTTCTCATAAATCAAAATAGAGCAAGGGTAGGAAGGGGCATGTGTTAATGCTAAGCAAACGAGCATGAGAGATAAATTGCAATTTCCACATGTTTAGGATGTACTTGCTCTCCTTTGTTTTTAGCCAAAGGTATAAGTAGGAAACCTAGAATAATGTGTTTTAATTAAGCATGTGCATTATGTATGAACTAGCAGTGCAGACCATCTGTTAATGTCCAAGAGGTGATTACATGATTTTTGGAAAGAATTGCTTCCACATAATGGGAAAGGTTTTCTTTGTGGTGGCGTTGGTTTTGTTTGTTTGTCTTTCTGACTTCTGGTTAGTTAGGTGAGAAAACACTGGATCATTTTCCAGTGGTAAGTTGGTTGTTCCATGATTCTTGTTGGACAAAAGCCTGTGCCAGTGTGTTTTCATCAGAATGCTCTGAAACATAACAAAGTTCTCCTGGCTATTTATTCTTCAAAAAGAAGTTCCCTATTTTGGGTTGTCTGTTTAAATTGAAAAGCCCTGCTGTTATTTACTATTAATGTGATAACACTTAGCTGCTTATTCTGGATTACATTTGAACATACACAAGTTGATCCAGGAAAGGGACATAATACTCTGCAAAGCCTGGACCACTCACTTAATGGGCTTTTGTTGCTTTTGTGGCAAGTCCATGTTCCACAGAGTGAAGGGATTTGCCAAAAATAAGTCATTTCCAATCCTAGTGATTGGGAGTGAACCTTCTGAACAGTAGCCTGAAGACCTAGTGGCAGTTTTATTCAGCTTTAAGTGTGTTAATTGAAGTCCTTTTAACCTTTGTTCCTTACTAGATACGAATTAACAATGATGCAACACATAATAAAAGAGCTGTGTTAAATGTTGCCCAGGAAATGATCAGTATCATATTTTCCAATGAAGTGGTGCATATTGCCACGGTTACTTTGCAACCTAGATGGTTTTTCAGTAAAGAGTTTGGCCCAGATAGACTTCCTGTGGGCATCAGTGGTATTTTTGCTGTGAGTCAAGATATTGGGTCCCAAATTTGTAGTACTTGGTCAAGAGCTTGGTCTTTTTTTGAAATGTAATTCTACTCCACAGAAGATGTTTTGGGTTTTGTTGGTTTGGTTTCGTTTTTTAGATCTCTCAACATAGTTCTACTAATCCTTTTAACTTCTTTACTCCCTGCCATGAGTTTGTTGTGGGGGGTGTGGAGTGGCAGGAGTTTTCTGTCTGGCAGTTATTGGCTGAGAACTTTGATTGTATCATGCAACTCTTGAGAAATAGAAATACTGTTTTTGCAGCTATCATGGTAGTACTTTTTTTCATGTGGTTACAGCAGTATCAGGTTTATTCTGCAACATATGAGGGGTTTAGTTTTGGTTTGTTCTCTAAATCCAGAGTTAAAGAGTCTAAACTCCTTGGACCATGTCTGAAAATTTAGTTTTATACGTTCTGTAACTTGCAAGAGGAATTTTAAATATGGAAAAACAAGCAAACAAAAAAACCCACAAAAAACCCCCAAAACCAACCCCCCCAAAAAAGACTCAGAAAACAAAGAGGCAGAGCCCTATACTGAATTTCAATGCCTGACCCGGGAGCTGGAGGTGCTGAAGATTGATGCTTACATAATTCTTCACACAGCAAAGACAGTTGCCTTTAATACGTTCCTACGTGACCATTCGTGCCTGCGGACCGAAGGTGATTTGTACGGCTTTGTGTTTCAGCGATGCCTTTGGCTGACGTTCAGCTCTCTTGCAGCAGATGGTGCTACCAGTGCTTTGTGCGCACGGCTGTATGCTGGCCGAGGGACACATCCAGCGTCCTGTTTTCTGAGCTCCAATGCCCATCTGCTTGTGGACTCTGGTCTTCCCCTCATAGCCACTCATCCAGGTCGCAAGTGGTAAGGCAGAAGGGCTGTGTGAATCAGTCCTGGTGAAGAAGGGAGGACCATGTTGTCTGGGCAGTGAGGCTGCAGTAATGCCAGCGAGCCAAGCTGAAGTAAATGGCAGGGCCACAACAGGTTGATGCCAGTTGCTGTTCACCTCCTCTCTTCACAGCCTAGGACATTTTCTTGCCAAGCAGGCAATCTGAGATACACTTGAGTGTTTTGGGTTTTTTTTAAAGGGTTCCTTCCATCTTTCCCCCTCCCCCTTCTCACAAAGTTTTATACAAACTTGAGATTTCTTTTCAGCTAAGGCTCTGTTGCCAAAATGGGAAGTTTCCTTGGCCTGCCCATTCATTAAGAATTATTCAGTAATGCCAGACAGTCTCTTGAAATGAGAGACTGTTTGATAACTGTTCTTGAAAGCTGTTTTGTTAAATAGCAGCTATTTGATCTAGTCAGTAATTGAGTACTGGTTTTCCTCTGTCAGACTGCATACAGTGTAAAGAACCAGAATCACTAAGAACCATGTAATATCTTCGGTACAAAGTCAGTTGTAGTATGTGGGTAAGTCATGTTTTGATCTTGACTTGCATGAGTCATATGCTGATGCAGGAGAGCGAAGGAGACAGCTCCTGTCTAAAGGTGTGGTTGAAAAGGCTCATGCAGCAAACTCCCCTCTGCTCCTCATCTGAGTTCCCTTTCTTTATGAGAGCACATTCTATATACTTCCAGTGCATAAATCAGCCAAGCCTTTGGAAGGAAAGACAGACTTTGAGTGGTTGCCCTTCTGTAATTCATTCTCTGCTTTGATGAGGAGCGGGTTATACCTAGGAGTAAACATGAAATTGTTTCAAACTCACTGAAAACTGCGGATTGATACCAGACAGGTCTCATGAATTGCTTAAAGTCTGAAAGGATCAAGCAGATCATTAGATCAGTGTCTGTTTGCTGGTATGTCACAGACAGTCATCTTTCATCCAAATACTTTATATATTAAGCTCAGTAACATAGATGACAATAAAGCATACTTAGGTTTCCCTCTGGCACTTCAGCATTCTGGGTTTGCAGAAACCATCATAGATGAAGCACCTGTTAGTTAACCAACTGTGCTTTTGAAAACTTTTCTTTCTAATTGTTGCCTCTTGAAGTGTTTTTATGGGTCTGGCTGTGGATCTTCCTAGTGATGGCAATTCTCACTCTATAGAAGTGCTGAGCTTCTTTAATTATCCCACCTGAGGCATCTTTTTCTTCCAGATCTTTTTAAAGATCAAAATTGGACACAGCCTTTCAGTATGCATCTGGTAAGTGTTGTACACAAATTTAAGCTCTCCTCCTACTTGTGGCTTTAGCTTCCTGCATGGTGATACAGATCATGCATGACTGCCCACTCAGACAGACTTTGTGCCATTAGCAAATTTCATTGCCATTAATTTTTCAACAGTTAAATGGTTTGTATACTTTTAAGCTTCTTACCAGTCTCTGCAGCGATCCACAGACAGCTGCTTCTCAAGACCTGTCAAGCCCACCAGTTCCTAACTCGTTTAGCATGTGCGTTGTTGTTGTATTATGGTGCTCTCTTTTAAGCATTATGACATAAGGGCTAGGTTGTATACCTTACAGAGGTTCATGTATTGCCTGTATATACTTATTTTAATCAACCAAATGGGCAGTCCCTCCAAAGAGACATCAGGTTTGTTCAGGAAGACCTTTTCTGGAGTCACGTTGCCATTAATTCTATTGTTTCTAGAATGTGAGCTCCTAATCAGATTTCACTTGCTATGCTTGGGGGCTGATTTCAGCTTTTGCCCCCTACCTGGGTCACTTCTTTTTAGCATGATATTCAAACCCTTCCACATCTCTCTTTTCCCTCGAGTTCCAGGAAGTTAAAAATCTGCATCAGAGGCCACTCTTATTTGTTGCTAGTCAAGTCCTTGTAATAGTAATAGCTTTCTCTGTGCTATATTTCTGCATTTGAAGATGCTTTGTCATCTGTCCTTACGTGATACAAGCCTTCTTCCTGTTCTGTATTTGGACAACAATACAAATTAACATTTCTGCATTTGTTGTATTTTAGCACTGCGTCTACTGGTGGGCCTGAAACATTATTCAGGTTTATTTATTTATTCTCTTAGCCTTTTGGTTTGTTTTCTGAAATTGTAGAATGTAGTCAAAACTTGTTTGGGTCTGGTGTTGGTGCTGCACATTCAATTACAGAATATAATTTTTTAAGGTACTTTACGACAGAGAGATCTGTTCTGGCAAGGTTCTGCAGTTCAGAAGAGTAAATTGCAACTCATGTCACATATCTGGAGGAAGAAAAGCAGCTCCCTAGATTATTCTTTCCGGCAGTTACAGTGGAAATCTTGAAAGAGGTGTTTTAAGTTCTGACAATGTCTCCTAGAACCTGAGGTATTCCCTGTTGGAGGATGGGTGGGTGGGTGGAAATTTTAATTTACATTTGGCAACTAAATGCTAAGTTATGGAGAGTAATCTTTAAAAGATTTAATCTTTTTAACTGGTAGCTGTCTTTGCTTCAGTAAAGTGTTGGTAACTGCAGACTGCAGGTTTCCTCTAAAGATACATCAGTAAGCAGAGACATTTAATTTGTTAAGACAGTCATCAATTTTAACCCCGAACTATAACGATAACTATGACAGCTGCTGCACTAAGCTGTGGTTGACAGGAGACATCCGGTATAAAGCCCCATAAACTTATTTCCCATTTGAGCTCTAAAACATGAAGCGATGCAGGCAAAAGCTGTCTGGGGAAGCAGAGCAATCCTTGTCAGACACACTGATGTTAGCAGTAGCAGCATGGGCTGCTGTGGTCCACGGAGAGCATGATGTCTAGTTTTCTGCAGTTGCAGGCAATCCTGCATTAAATGTTGAGTCCACTGTGGTCAACTGAACTTGCCTGAATTACGTGAGACATTTTAAAAGCAAATGCTGTAGATTCTTTAGACTAAGTCAACTGCAAAAGCAAAGTAAGTTCCAATCATGTTTTTTTCTTAAGGAACCAGTGGCGGCGTCTGTAAGCCTCACTTAAATGTCTCCATTTGGATGGACTCCTATCAGTAACAATTTCAGCAGTGGCCAGCAAACTAGATTTATTCCACCAGTGCATCTTTTGTGTCCCTTGTTTCAACATTAAATTTATGTTTAAATTTCAGTGTGAAAGAGCTTGCCTATTTATGTGGCTAAGGTCTGGACCTGAAGAAAGTACGCAGACCCTCTGACTGGCATGTGCTGCGAAACACTGGACAGTTGAAGAAGAAAATAGTAAAATTAATTTAGCAGAAGCAGTATCTCCAAAACCCACATTGTCTACAGTGAAGGTACCAGAATGTGGTCAAGGCTTTTAGACATTTAGGACCTGCCAAAGCAACTTTAATTCTTGAACAGCATAATCGGAAATGAAGTACCCTGCCAATTCAGTGAAAGGATTCATCACATTGTCTCTTCTAAATTTAGGGAGATGAAACATCTGCCATGGAAATGGACAAAAGTGTCTGTTAACCTCGGTTGTGAGCCTTCATTCTGGTCCGCCTCTCCTGTAACTTCAGTTATAAGTTTTTCTCATTTAGTTCACATTTATTTTGGTTCATCCTTTGCTTGCTTTTTGAAAAGTGATTTTCCTTGAACTTTTTTGTTTGTAAATGTTTTTGTCTTCTCAGGCCTTATTGCCTTGTATTTCATGTTGTCTTAATTCTGTACATACTGCCTGGTACCTTGATTCTCCTCTGCTCTTCTACATTTCTTTATTCAGCCCTGGTTTCTTCCCTTTTCCTTTCTTCCTGTCCCTTTCTATCCACTGCATCAAATTCTTCCATTTGCAGTGCTGGAACACATCGGAAACAATGTTTTCCTCGCTCCCCTGCCCTTTTAGTTGCTGAAATATGCACATAAAAATTCAGATATGCTTCTGTAAATAGTAAAAGGATAAAACTGTTTCAGCTTTTCAGTCTTTGCTTTATTAGAACTTCTGGGAGGAAAGCCCCATAAACTTTATATATAACTAATTCAGCTGCAGGGAAAAAAAGAAAAAAAAGGAAAATAGAAACCAGAAAGAAATACAGCCATGATCTGTGTGATTCTTCTTCCCAGCAAGTGGATTTTCTGTGCCTTTCAAGACTGCTTAGGTATTTCTCAAAATAGATGGATTTGATTTTTTGTTTTACATTTTGTACACAATATTGTGAATATTAAGCTTTAAATTCTGTCTAAATTTGTAGATATTAATGACGTGTTTATAAAGATCACCAGCCCTGTGACACTCCAGTATTATGTAGCTTTATCTCAGGATATGGATTCCTGAAACTGCTTGTCCCAGATTCTGTTGAAGTAATTATTACAGTGCAGACAGGTTTTAAAAATAGACTTTCCCATTAGGTATGTTTTATAATAAACTTGTTCTTCAGGAAAGTTTTATTTTCCTTTAGAAATAATAAAGTTTCAGCTTTTCTTTCCTTCCCCACAGTCCCCTAAAATACTAATAAGGTAAGACAGGTGCATTTATTGGCTGCTTTTAAAAAGTATTTTGGGTGAATTAAAGGCTTCATAAAAGTCCTCTGATACAGGGAGCATTGGGATATGATGAGGCAGAAGGCTGATAACCAGAAAACTACTAGTGCTAGGTAGTGTAGGCCCTGGTATGGGCGTTGTGTTTACACACACAGGTGTGTGCGTAAGGTGAGGTGAGAAACAAGTGTCTGACTTGTGTCATCTTTCTGACTGTCTCTCACTTTCCATCTTACGTCTTCCTCTCTTCCCTTGAAACCCATTGCATCTTCCTGCTGTTTTTGTTACAAGTAGGTGTAATGACAAACCAAGCACAGATCTCTCCATCTTATCTTAGTGGAATACAAGCCCGTCCTTTGAAGTAATTTGTATGCCTTTGAAAACATCGACTTGAAAGCCTCATTGGGAGCTTAAATTACATTTAAATGTATTCAGTGTTTAAGCTTGTGATGAGAAGATTTATCCCAACAGTAGAAAATCACAGACTTCCTCCAAATATAATTTTGTCTTTTTTTCTGCAAATATTTGTATGTGATTTGTCATGAATTTTCTAACACCTCAGTACTGGCATTACTCTCTGCCAGTGCCATTCTGCTTCTCACTTGTAGCTTTCTGATCATGGTCCTTTTGCTTTTTAATTGGTGGACACTTTCCTCAGCATATAGTGACATGAACAGTAGGATTTGATAGTTCTTGTTCACCGATTTTCAGCTCGCCAATCTAAGCGAAAGGACAGAACCATCTGAGATGTTTCAGGACTTGTCTTACCCAAACTAACTTCAGAATCCCTTTTTACTTTGGGATTGGTTCAACACTACTTTTTGTTTGCTTCTTTGCTTTAATACTGGTCTCAGCTTTGTTGTGGTGGAAGCAGAATAGATTATGCAGCTGGTTCCTATTTGCTCCATAAGGGAATCATTCTTTGCAGATCAAAAAAATGAAAACAGACCCCAACCAGAAAACTCCCCAAAAACACAAACCGCCCACCCATACCGCATGATAGTCATAGTTATGTACATGTTTGGCTGTACAGTCATGGCTTACATCTCTTAGAGAAGTCAGGTGTTCAACTTCAAGGTATTGCAAAATCTGAATACAGTGCAATTCACATTTCTTCAGTGAAGTGACCATGCAAGGTCAGTGTGGTTGGAGATGTGCCTAGGCATGTGTCAGGAGAGCAATTCTGCAGGAACACTATTCTTGCTAGGTCCAACACTCCTTTTTTACAAGAGATGTACGCACTGAGGTTGTCAGTAGGTCCAGGTTTATTGCAGTAGAAGAGAGTAGAAATTAGCAGAGGTGTTAGATGGCCTCTCTGAGGATTATAAAATATGTAGGTAACTTCAGGCCAAACTAATGAGCTGAAGAGGAGCAGCTTGGAAACATTTAAGCGAAATTATGTGCTGGATAGAAATTCATGGCCATTAATAATATTAAAGAATTGTGACTGTTTATGATGAATTGAGGAAACAAAACTTAATATAGAGAATTATTTCTAGTAAAAGATGTCCAAAAGTCCCCTGCAGACAGGTGAGGTCATTTAGTTACCCAATAACCATTTTTTTTAAACAGTTAAAGCTGTAGACATATCCACCAGTATTTAACATGATTTTTCCTTACTAGTAAAAAACATGGAAACTGTAGCTGTACTGTTACAGGGGAAGGGACTGGCAGCAAACCACTTCTTGTCTACATCTGCTTCAGTTCTACTACATCTACTGCCAGTGAAGGAATTTGTTTAATTCCCTCAACATTATGAAAAAGATCATTATAATTATTTTCGTTTTAGCACTAAAAAACCTCAGTATGAGAAGGCTGCACGGCTTGCCCAAGACAGGTCATTGTCAAAGGCTGAGGATGTAGACCAAAACTGGACATTCAGGCTACTGTTCAGGTTTCAATAGGCTTAGCACCTTGTATTTTTGTATTCCTTACCTAAATGTATGGAAATACAAGGTATTATTAAATTTGCAGTACCAAAATAACTTCCAGCAAAAGTGCTGATGGTGGGCTGGGATGCACTCAGAGCTGACATTGGGTCTTCCTTGTGACAGAAAGCTAGGTAAGTGTTAGCAGAAGGGATGGGAAGGGAGAAACTTCTTTCTCTAGTGTTTTTCTTTTGGTTGTGTGATTGTCTAGTTGGCTTGCTCAAGTAAGATGCAAGTTGATTGGAGCATCTTCTGGAGGTGTTCTTCCACTCATTGCCAAAATTCATATCAGCACACTGCTTCTAACACTGACGCTTCTCACCGTGATCCACCATCTCCATTCAGATACTGTTTTAAGTTAATACAAATGCTAGTCTCTATAATGTGTTCTATTTTTATTTGCAAAGGGCAATATTTTTTTTCTGTCCGCCTTTCATTTTATGATCAGAAGTGTAAATATTTAAAGTGATTGAAAAGAACAATCCTTACTTCCTGTATCTGATGGAGATGCTTGATTTGACCAGCTTCAGTGAGAACTTGAGATCTGATGAAAATATAAGCTTAGCTCTCCCTAGGACTGTGAAAGAAAACTAAATGGTAAGCATGAATTGAATAGGGAACAGAAGAGGGGGATATCATGATGCTGCTAGATATGTTTTTCGTGTGTCTGCAATTTTGATATTTGTTGTGTTTTTTGCCTTTTCCTGGTAATGAAGTAGATGTGTTCCAAAGGAGAAAAATATGTTAATTTTTTGGTTGTAAGTAGAAATTTCTAGTGGTCAGCTGAATCCTTCCTCAGTAATTAATACAGGAGAGCATTTTATGTAGCACTTATTTAAATTGAAATAACTGTGTTGTCCATTATTGTAAAGCTGTGTTTTGATTCTGTGAGTGTGCGTTATCACTGGCTAGTACTGCAATACAGGTATTGACTTCAGTTTAGTAATAGGGAAGCATTGCAAGGAGTCAGTCTCTACTGGGACCTTGTGGATGAGCCTCCAATTGCCATGCTTTAGCTTTGCATGCCTTCAGGATCTTCCACTGCAGTTGGTGGGGAGCTGCAGCCCAGTAGCCAGAAAGGTCAGGTAGATCTAATTCAATTTATGTATGTGTTTGTTCTGTCCGAGTCAAAACACAGAGCAGTAAGTCAACATCTTTCTTTGTTGTCTTGAAAAGCTTTTAATGCTGTTTTGGCAACTAGTGTCATATTTAAATAAAATATATCCTCTCAACTTCATTATTCAGCTCAGTGCTGTGTACAGTAGGTGCATAAGTTATTTGCTAAATGTTTTATGATGCTGATTATGTAAATAATGAGCTTTTACATTTTGGCACCAGAGAGTAACAGAACTGTGTGTAGTACTTTGTAACTTGATGTAGGAAGGAAGCTCTTCTAAGTCCTCTGTAATGACATAGCACAGCAGGAAGATGAATCTGGATTAATTTGCAAATTAATTAGGACTTAGAAGAGCTTCCTTCCTACATCAAGTTACAAAGTAACTTTTGCAAATTAATTTGCAAATTAATCCAGAGGAAATGTGACAATGAGCTTTACTGATTTTTTTAGCTAAGATTTTCCAAGTCTCTTAGCTCAAAGATGGGATCTTAAATCTGTACAGAGGTCTCTGGATAAAATCAGATTTTGTCGAAGATGCCTTCAGCTTCTGTTGGCTTCAGTGCCAGTCACAGAAACTAGCAGGCTTTCCAAAAGAGTAACACATAATAAATGTTGCTGTGCCTATAGTATGGAAACTGTATTTGCAGTCGTGCTACTGAGCATTATATGATAGCGTGTCATGTATATTCTATAGCATTACCTATGAATGATTGCAAACTAGAAGCTGGAGTGTACATGTGTATCATATATTTTATTTGGACTTTATTGACTAATTTGTTACTGTTCTTTTTCCTATTTCCAAGCATGTCCAAAATCCCCTGGGTAATCCTGGGTGGTTTCATTCCTTTGCTGGAAGGAGTCAGTCTGTCCTGACCTGTCCAGTCTGTCAGGTATCTCTGCTCACTCCCAGTCAAAACTGGAAGAAATTTCCCAGCTAAAATATAGGCATTTTGAGCCATTATGAGACTTTCTTTCCCTAGTGGTGGTGTAACTGTAAATAGAGTTTGGATTGTGCAAAATCAGTTATTGTCTTCTCCTTTAGTTTTATTTGCTTCTAATGTCATATCCTGTTCTTCCCAAGGTGGAAGCTTAACAGAGGTTCATATTTTAAACCAAGATGTCATTAATTTTGAATCAAAACCATATATACAATAAACAACAGTGAGTGGAATTTCTGTGGTGTGCTTTGCGTGAGCATTGCATACACTTCAAGTTTATGAGGCTAAAAAGTTGTGTGCTGTCATTGTGCACATCCTCAGGGGCTGTGTTGCTTCTGATGGCATCGCCAAAGAAATTACTAGATTTTTGGTTGTCAGCTTCTGCACTCACAGCCCAGTCATCCAAATAATGAGTCTGAAAAGTTCTCCATAAATAAAAACACAAAAATTGTGAATCTAATGTCAACATATGCATGAAAGCCATCTGCAAACTGGATGCCAAGAATGTATGCTGACGAGAATAGCATGGAGCTCCTCAGCTATGTCTAATTGAGCGTACAGTTTAAGAGTAAGCTATGGAATTGGGGAAAGAGGGCAGAAGACTTTTAAGTTTTAAAATTGAATTATATATTGAAAATAAAAAACAAATACTGCTTTGGACCAAGGTTGGTTGTTTTTGTAAAAAGTATGACCTGAGCAGAAGTAGTTAAAGGGAGAAAGCAAAGATAGCTTTGCGGCATGCTCCTATACCAGTCTCCTACAACAAAACTCCAAGTTATTTGCCAGTTCAGGCTGGAAGAGGCAGGCACTGGGCTTGGCCTTTAGGGTGATGGCAGGGTGCACGCACCCAAATGCATCAGCTCTTAGAGCAGGATGGCCCTTTCAGAACTGCTAAATGAATGTTAGCACAGCAGCTGCAGCACAGTCCAGTGTTTGACCAAGATCTTCCCTGTTTCCTTATCTCTTTTCTCACTTGCCCTTCATCTAGGAGGCTAGACATGGTGGTATTCTGTCCTCATGCCAGTTTTGTCCCCAGCCCAAGTAATGGTGCAATTTCATTTCTCTGATGACAGCAAAAATTAACTCAAACAGAGTGTGTGGTGGTGTAGGAGACTAATGTAAATGTTTCTTTTGAAAATTAACAAAGTTTTTAGTGTAATAGTGAGTTGTTAATCATCTTCTCAAGAGCTGCTGGTGGACAAGTATTCAAGCTTAGTTCTCAAAATCATAAACTTCATAAAAAATTACTTGTCTTTTTTTCCGCAGCATCTTTCTTTTCTAGTTAATCATTTGTTTCTAAACACGCTCTACCTTCCTGTGCGACAAACTTTAGATAAAGATTTATGCCAAGTCAGCCGGGGCTGCAGTGATTTGAAATAAATTTTAGTTTGGATGTTGCATGCATGCAGGAGCAAGCCTCACATTGCATCCAGGCAGGATTATTCATACAAAAGTGAGCATAATAAGCAAAGGAAAAGTAACACATTGTGTAACTTTTTTTAGTGAGTATTTTAAGGCATGGCTACATTTAACTGTTAGCTGCTTTTTAAAATAATCCTGAGCTGTTTGATAAGGAAGCTGAACTTAAAACTGAAGCCTTTCTCATAACCTCTGCTCCCTCCTACGCAAGGGCAGAAGTAGGAACAGTCTGCATCTTGAAATGGACAGTGCGGTGGCAGAGAGCCAGTGTTGTGGCGCAGTGTCAGGGTTGATGACTGCGCGGAGGGGGATTGCCTGAGAAATCTGTCCTTTGTCACCACTCAACTAGAGAGCTCAGGGCAGTGCTGTCTTGCCCATGAGAACAGTAGAAAAGGCCTCCACAAGACAGCTAAGGAAAAAGGTGGTCATCCGAGGAGGGTTTGTTACGTGAAGGTTATGATAATGTGCCATCCTGAATAATTCGTCTCCTGAACAGAGCTATGGCAGCCCTCTGTCAGCTGTGACAGTAAACTGTATTTCCAGGTACTTAGCCAAGCTGCCTGTTCTGCTGGGTGAGAGTCTTGTTAAAATCTCTTAACTCGATATCTAGGCTAAAAATATCTTTGTTGCAGTTTAACCACAGTTTCCTTTTGAACTTTTAAATCATGGTGATCACTAGCCACTTATAAATACTCTGTCACCAACATCATCTGATTGATGCATTTAGACTCACTGCCAGCATCTCACTGTCAGATGTTGCAAATAAAGTCTTAAGCAAAGCAGCCTAAGGAAATAATGAAACCTTTGGGAGGATAAAGTCAGTGTCAGGGTTACTGAAAATGTAGCTGTGAGAGAAGTGTGCTGTCACAGAAATAAGGTATGGAAAAAATGAAGGAGGTGAAGAGAAACCTTCCTAGTCAAAGGCTGAGTTGAGTACTGGAAATTGAAGAGGGGCTTGTGCACCAGCTTATCTGTCTGCTGGAAAATAAGCAACACCTACCATGATCCTTCATGAATTTGTCAGATTTTCGTAAATCTGTATGTCTGGCAGAATTTTCCAGAAGGTGGGAAAGAGAACAAGGGGAAATGGGCATGACATTTTATTTCTCTTTGTGTCATCCCATGGCATATGGGCACTTGGAGTTGTACAGGGCTGATTTAAATTTCAGAAGAGGAAGCAAAGGCCCTGAAAACTGGGGTGGCTGGGCAGTGATAAAAGCTGGTTTCCTCCCAGGTTGTAGGGACCTCTTGTCATCCAGCCTTGATGGTGAACATTTCTAGGAATGCAAGGAAGATTTCCTTTTCAAATATGACAAAGTGGGAGCTGGTTCTGGGGCACTGCATAAGCCATGGTCACTGGCAGAGCTTCAGCTGAAGTTTTCGCTTGCTGAAACTCGAGCAGGGAGAAAGAACACAGGATGACTGCAGACGCACCTTTTCCCTCCTGTAGTCCTTGTGGACAGATGTAAGGGGATATGGCATCCCTTGATACAAAGCACAGTATCCTTCAGAGTGTTTTCATTTTTTCTGATTTCTTGCAGCCCCAGCAGGGCTGTTGTCTTAGCAGAAACTAGCGCCATCATACACACCTGTCTCAGACTGCTTGCTAGGGATGTCTTAAGGATGTGCTGAAAGCAGGCCCACAAGGAGCTGGAGTTATACTGAACTGGGAGGATACTCTGGAAAACTCGTGAAGCTCAAGCCAGGTTCTAATGCTATTACAACCAAAGCTGAAGCTGTCAGATTAGAAGAATTAGGAGATTCCAGTAAAAAAAGTTAAGAATAAAAAGGGCAATTTTTTCCTGAAAGAAAAACCTGCAAGTCCAGCATCCTCAAAATTTGCTACTTTGATAGCACTATCATTCCTTTAAAGTACTGCTATACGTTTTATTTTGTCATGGTTCAGTGGCTGGTAATGTCTCGGTGGTTCTAGTTTTACAGTTACCTTGGCCATACCTAGTAAGTGATTTTGAACATATCAGGTGATAAATGTGTGATTAAAACACCAGCTATATCTGGCTGTTTGTTGTCTCTTTTGGAACTGCTGGTTGTCAGGATGCAACATCCTCTGTACCATCAGGACTGGATGGTGAACCAGTATAAGAGCATTTTCCCTCCTATTCCTGGAAGTCTTTCAAACCAGGATCTCAATTTGTTTACCCAAGTTTGCCTACACATCTTTATGTGCATGCAAGAGCTGGATACAAGCATCCCAGCTGAGCTCTGAAATCATATGGTGACTTGAGATGAATATCCACAAGCTTTTAGAAATACTAACTTAGGAATAACAAAGCTTTCCAAAGCAAGTATTGTTTTAAATGCATCTCACATTGTAGCATCTGCCTTTACCTGCAGTTCTGAACATGGTTTCTCCCTGTACCCAGCATCTCTGACTTACAGTGACAAGTACATAGGACTTTGTGTGAAGTTATGGGTAACCTGTCTGCTTCAGTTACCAGACTGACCTGAATCCTTTCCTGACCCATTATGTCTCTTTCCCCATCTCTGCTTGCTCGAAGTTGCAAGTCCAGTCCTTGCTAGAGCTTCTGACAGCTGCCACAAGCTAGTGGTGAATGATAAAGGCTCTACCTAGCTTCTGCAGTGCCTTTCTGCAGATAAAGGTGCATATTGCAGTACCCTCCCTTACTTGCTGGGAAACGGCTAAACATTGAGGATTAAACCTCGATCGTCCTAGTTGGTTCTTGGCCATCAGAGCAGCTGGGTTTATTTTTGCTTCCCTGGCCTCAGTGATGGTAGGCTGGGCTCAAGTCCTGGGCTCCTGAATGGCGTGGTGCCTGCACTCCCAGCCTGCCAGTTGAAGCCTCAGCAATCCTCTCTCTTGCTGGTCCTAATGGGATCTTGGGTCCTCTCCTTCCCACAGCATGAGTGAGGCAGCAAGGTGACATTAAAGTACTGTAACAGCAGATAAAAGGCCCTTACTGTATTTATTGAGTGTTACAGATACGTAATCCACTCTGCTGTCAGTGTCTAGAGAAACAGCAAATAAAGTATACATGCCCCTTGCTTTGATGTGATGAAATCTCCAGAGGACATGGACTTCAGTGGCATTTGCAGTGCAGCTGTAGCTGAGTTTTTCAGTGGAATGTAGAAGATTTTCATGCCTTCATTCATTGCTTTAAAAATATCAGTGTGGCTGATTCTTATGCAGGACACTTCTGTGGTCTGAAAGCTGGTTGGTTTTTTTTTTTCCCCAAAATGTTATTAAAATGATCTTAACCATTTCTGTTGGAAAGGGAAAAATTAATAGTTTTGTGGCTTCATGCACAATATTAAAACAACAGTCTGGTTTTCCAATAAAAGTATGGAAATTCAAAATGGAGGCTTACTTCATGTCCTGAGATCAACTTGTTGGCTTTGGTAAAATGCATGATGGATGGAGCAGGGGAAAAACCTCAGTCTTACAACTCTTAGCATTACAGTTCAGCTTTTTTGTTGCTGGGTTTCAAACTTGACATCGCTATCTTGCTTGTCTTCTCAGGCTATAGAAACTTACTTGGTTTTGTAAATTTGAAGCAGTTTGGGACAATGGGTATTAGTCATTTATGGTTTATGGTTTGGTCAGGAAGAGCCCAGAGACATCAGCCAAGCTGCAGCATGGGAAACTGTCCGGCCCCAGGGAAGCATGCCTTCCTGGTGTGAGCAGGGCATCCCTGCGACAGGGCGAGAGCAGTTGGGGATCCCCATCCTCAGAAATGCTCTGACTTACCCTGATGTAGCCCCCAGCCACTTACTGCAGCTGTGTCAAGCCTAAGGCTGACCATGAGTCCAGTGTGCCTGTGTGTGGGGTGGCCAGAACTGCAGCGCTGCCTGTTTCGACTCTGCAGGTTCCCCTGCAGCTTTGGTTTACCCATCAACAGGGCAGGACTGAGTGTGGAGAAACTCTTCAGTGTTTCTGAGCTTCAGTTCTTGTCAGTGAGCAGGCTGTCACTGTCACTGAATTGCCTTCTGCCGCTGACCAGTATAACCAGGTGTCATTACTCTGTACATTATTCAGTCTCCCCAAGGCTTTGGAAAGTAACTTCTTCCCGAAGCTGTTCCTTCCCTCTCGATTTTGAGCAAGCTATCCTAGCTGTTTACAGCCCTTTGATCTGTTAAGTCACAGCTCTGTCACATCTGGCTGGTGCCCACACTCTCAAAGTGCCTGCCCTCCCTTTTCTTCTCTCTCCTGGGAGGGAAGTTGCTCAGCTGGGATTGTTGACTCCCCTCATCCACTTTTGCCAATGTGCCCCTTTTGAGCTCCCTGTGTACGTGTATACTTAAAGCTGATAAAATTGTAACTCATCTTTGATTACCACAGTGCTGTTCAGCATCCATCTCCAGTGACTCATAGCACCTTCTGAAACTATATCTTGCGAAGACAGGTACATAAAACAATGTTAAGTCTTAAAAGAGGTACTTCAGAGCCAACTGACTGGCTTGGCTTTGGTAGCACTTAATGTTGTGAAGGTTGCCCCTGCTGAAGCTCTCCATGTAATAAGCCATTTGCCTGAGCAAACTAAACCCCACCAGCCCCTTTCCCTGCAGTAGCCCATGTGTGCTGTGCAGCAGAGGCAGCTCTCAGCCCTCCCGCCAGCTGGGCAGTTAATCTCAGATGCATTCCCACAGCACAGAGGCTTCTGGATGCTGAGCTTTGCTGAGGGAATTTGCTTTGCAGGCTGGAGGAGTTCTTGTTTATTTTCTTTTCCCTGAGGGGAAATGAGTTGCCGAAGTAACCGGGGCAAGGAGTAGTGTTTTAGATGAGATATTACAGCCTCATATTTATTTGCTTGTTTATAGGACTTTTATGTTCTTCTGAAGCACAGCAAGAATGTATAAAACATTGTGATTATTTATTATAGCTGTAAGAAGGGGGCCTGGTGGTGATGAACATCCCAAAACCCAGCTGTGCAGAGCCCTTACCTGAAAGAGGACAGGAGTTGTTTCTGGATGAGATCTGTCCCTTCTGCCAGGCATTGTGTGCTTAGCAGCAGCTCTGTTCCCTGTCCAGACTCTTGTGGTCTGCCAGGAGGAACTGGAACAAGCACTGCTGAAGTGCTGACATCATGTTCCAACTTGGCAGTGAAGGTCCCCCAGGATGGTTCCTGGATGCTGGCACTGTATGCTTGTGCTTTTAAATTCATGGCTTGAGCAGGAAGTTAACAAAGGCCAGGGAGCTTTTCTAGTGCGGTGGGATGTGCAAGGTCCTGTTACGCTGGTATCCTTTCCTCCAGGACAGACCTTCAAGCTGCCCTGCATCCCTGCTTAATCCCCTTCTCATCACAGGCTTTGCCAAGCAGCGGTGCTGCACAATGAAATCTCACAGTCCTGGGTGCTTGCAGAAGCTGGAGGGAAGCTGTGAAGAGAGTAAGAATGGAAGGTAGAGATGACAGCTTGCAGGAAACACAGAGCTGGGGGAGTCTTGCCATTGCCCAGGTCAACACAAAACCTTTGAATGGCATGAAAAGCTGTGTTGAAAGCACTGTCCTTCCTCAGGCTGGGGTGGCCACCCTCCCAGGCTGCTCTGGAGGTTTGGCATGCAGCCCTACACACCCAAGAGCCCTGTGCCCCAGGGGAGCAACCTGGCCCAGAGGAAGGCAGAGGGAGCCTGAGCAGGGTCCTTTGCACGTTATGGTTTTATCAGCTAGCCATCCAGGTTGGAGACACAGACAGAGGGTCTACATCATGTCTTGAAGTCCTGGGGCAAGATGGGAACCAACAGTTCCTCAGCTGGGACATGCTCAGGGTGAAGCAAGAAGAGATGACCTTGAGAGAAGTTCTTGCAATCACAACTCTCTGATTTTCTCTGGAACATGCTGTACAGGGTTGTTCTTCCATGGAGAGCATGTGTGTGTGGTGCAAAAGCCTATTCAAGGCAGTAGCATACCGACAGCATTCTCCATGCTATACTGTTACTGGATCTTGGCACAGACCAGCAGTATAACAAACAGGAACCCTTCTGTGCCAAAACTTACATGGAGGCAGCTTTGCCAAGGGAAGGTGACAGCAGAGGTCTAAGGGTCTTTGACCCAGTACTTAATGGAGTTCCTGAGGTCCATGAAAAGGAGTTATCTTCCTTGGAAAGATGCAAGGGCAAGGTGGGAGGCAGATGGCCTCAACACCTTCTCAGAGGGGTCATTGGACTGTAGAGGGAAAGGGAGGTTGTTCAAACCCCATCATGCTTGTTGAGCCAGTCTTACTCTCCTGGGATGGCCTGTCCTGTCGCTTCCTCTGTCAGGCGGCTCCAGCACCACCACCCCTAGTGCGAGATGTCTTATTTCTTCTTTCTTCTCCCTAGCTTTTTATGAATTTTGTGAGGCATATCAAGGTTTATTTCTGATGCGATTTGAGATGGAATCTGACTAGTGATTTTCTCATGTGCTGGCGATTTGGTAAGGCTGGTATGGGACTGGATGTCATGTGAGGTGGGGGAGATCCGCCAGTAACCTCAGGAGAGCGCTCTGTACCTGAGGTCACTGCTTCAGGGCAGGAGGCAAAAAGCAGCCTCTGAGGTTGGTCTCCATGAAGTACAGAGGAATAATGTGGAGAGACATCTTGGAAAAACCACACAACTAGAGAAACAACAGAATAGCACAGAGACCTGAAAGTAGACTGGTGGCTTTTCAGGTGAGAGATTGTGACAGTCTGCAAACCATGAATCTTCCTGTAGAAGGTACCTGTCTGTGATGAGTGGACTCAATATCCTTGGTGAATGTTCTCTGGGGATTCACCAGAGCTTCTGAGACATAGTAGGCTTCATGGCTTACATAGTGAGAGTGTCAGAGGACCTTGAACAGGGATGTAAGTTGTGTCCCTACACATTTTGGGAGGCCACGTGAAAATGTTTTCTGAAAGGACTAGTCATGGCAAAGACTTTGAACTCAGAACCTGTAGACTGAAATGGTCACAGGTTGGTAAGATCTGGGGTGACACCAGCCCTTCTCTCCACCAGAATGGGCTCTCCCCTGCTTGTTGTCCTCAACATGTAAATAGACTAGGAATACATGCAGCTTTGATGCTGTTTGAGAAAGGAGTATACCGGTAGTGGTGGTGGGAATGGAGCTTGATGCATATTGATGGTAGTTAGGTTTTACAGGTTTGTGGCAGTTGTTGAGGATTTAAGCATGACTGAACGTGCTCTCAAACGTGCATCCTGCTGGAAAACGCTCTACCAGTGGTTCTGGGCTCCTGCCCCTGGCTGGCAGTGGATGACTCAGGAGTGCCTGCATCCTGGCACCATGAACAGAGGTTTGATTTACAGCCCTGGTTCTCAGAGTCTCAATTTGGCACAGCAGGAAATACCAGTTTCTGGGGGGAGAATGTGCTGGTGGAGTGACTGTGAGATGAAGCTGGCCTGGTCGCGCATTCTGAGGAGCAGCATTAGTCATGACACTGTCATGTCACTCCAGCGTTCTTCTTCAAAGCACATTAACTGCAGTCAGATGGAGGTGACTGTGGTGTGGGTGTGGTACACAGAATTGCCCAGTCCCACCAGCTCTGACTGGAGACCCCAGGGCAGGGGTCTGCAGCCTCACACTGCTCCCAGCAGATGCAACTCTGCAGCTGGAGCAAGTTGTTTGGGGCTGTTTCTGGGTGATCTCGTGGGAGCGGACATCCCTTTTAGTGGACTACATTAGAGACCCTGCACAGGATTTTGTCTACTTTGTTGTCTCCTTTGTACTGGGGGGCTCAACAAATTGCAGGTGCCAGATGCCAGATGTGGCCTCACCTGAGGGGAATAGTACTTTCCCTTGACCTGCTGGATGCTCTCGTGCTGGGCTAGTTGGCCTTCACTGCTGTGACTCCTGGCCGGCTTGGTGTACAGAAGTCTGCAAATGCCTCTCACCTGTGGAGCCTTGCATGGAGTGCTGCCCCCTCCAGCCCACCTTAGCCTGTCCCACTCATGAGGCTGGGCTGTCTTGGGGCAGGACTTGTGTTGAAGTCCTTCTGAAGATACCACTCAGCACCTGTCCTGCTGCCTGTGGGAAGCGCCACGGTAGATGTAGCCATCAGCTGCTTCTTTCTTCATGCAAGCTATTCATCATGTCAGCTGAATTTTACATAAAATGAAGCATCTCAGTTATTGTTCTTTCACCTCTCAATATCAAATCTCTGAGCAAGCCCAACTGAGCATGCAGTTTCACATACAAGCAGGACACCACTGTGATTTTTTTCTCTTTGCGCATCCTGCTCCAGCTCACAGAAGCATTGGCCATCTATTCAGTAGTAAGAAGAGAGATGTGGGTAACTAACTCCATAATTAATCAAACTGTTGTACTTCTCTTTGGCATAAAATAAATTTGGATTTGAATGCACAGTGGGGCTAATGCTACTTTGTACAGCTTTGTATGAAGATTATAAAATTGAGCCAAAAAGCAGATCTTATTGTAGATCATAGGGAGGAGTGGATTCATATTTGCTCTGAAATGTTCTATACTGCTGCAAAGTACCTTCAGCTGAAGGAGCTGAGCTTCACTATGAGCCCTTCATGTACTGAAGTGTTTTCTACATCCATTTGAATTGCAACACAGAAGTTGCAGGCCTATTTTCCCCAGGGGTTCAAGAGTCCCTTGTGTTCATTTTGTTGATATGTGAAGTCATTTGAGGTTTTGAAGAGTTATACAGTGTTTTACTTGACGTGCTAGAGGCAACCCGAGCCACTTATTTCCATTAATTCACCCTTTAAGAAAAGATTTGGAAAAAAACCACCCGTATTTGAAATTTCAACTCAGAAGCAACTAGGGGAGAACTGGGAGATAAGCCGTCACCAGATGGGGGAGGGTTGCATGTGAAGGCCATACTCTACATAATGCGCCATTAAAACTTCATGAAGAGGTGTCCCAGAAAAAATGTTACAAAGCACTAGGCTTAATATTCAATTCTTAGTTTTAGCAGTCTGGTCATTTTCAGGAAGGAATAATCAGCTTAACCACAGCATTCACATATTTAATGGACTGAGAGAAGAGGAATTGACTGACTTTTATTTTTTTCCACAGTAATTAATGAAAGTCAAAAGCAGCAACTGGAATCTGTGAGCTACTCCTCCCGCTATGCTCTGGGACTTTTCTATGAAGCTGGTACATGGATTGATGTCCCCTGGGCTGCACAGTACATCACCAATAATCCCTGCATACGCTTCATCTCCATCGATAATAAGAAACGCAATATAGGTCAGTGCTCCCATTATTTCCCTTAAACACAGTGACAATAGAGGGTGTAGATCATGAAAAATGCTGTTTAATTGAGTGTTGCTGTTCTCGACAGAGCAATTATTTAACTCCATGCCACAGATAGCATTTCATGTCACATTTGGCCTATAATAAGATACACAATGAAAGTGGGAAGGTCCTCAGAAAATCACCACCCAGCACATGGTTTATGTTACTGCATTTATGAAACCAGTGTCAGGGGATTTGAGACATCAAAATATTGCTATTCCAAGAAAAAGCTGGAGTTCCTTTGTTTAAACATTAATTCATACACATGCCAATTTGTCTCCCATCATCCATTACGTTACACCTCCTGTCTATTCTTTCCACAGAGCATGCTTGCAAGTAGTAACGAGTTATATAATTGAGGCTATTCAGTCTAATTTAGAGTTAGCCAATGTGCTTTTATAATCAGGGAGAACCCTTGTAATGGTTGCACCATTACCAGTGCAGCTTCTCAGTAAAGCTTGGGGACCAGCCCAAGGCAGACACATCTCATCTGTTTCTGGAAGATGGCACTTGAGAAAGTATATGTTCTATTTATTGAATGTATTTCATATACCATGAGTATGTTGGCACAAAATAGCTCAAGAAAAAACCACCAACATTTGAGTTTAATTAAGTTCATTAGGAGCTGAAACCGCTTCCCAGTTCTGTTACTTGCTCACATTGCAATGATGACCAGATTTAACCACATCCATGAAGTAGGACTAAAAGCCTACCCACCTTTGTGGTGACCTGCAAAGCACTGTTACTCACTGTCCCAGAATAAGGAAGGATTTTCATAATTGACTGCTGCTAAATATGTAATTATTAAGTATTACAAAATTCACTGTGCTAAAGCGTAGTCAGGTTTAGACCTGGAAGACTTCTGTTTGTAGTCTTCCTTGTTCAGCTGGGATTTGTTGTTTCCCGGCCACAGTCTGCAGACATCAGTTATGTTAGAACCGTCTGGACAGGGCACTGAAAACCTTACCCATCACCCTTATATCTGCACACTGTCACCCTGCTAGAAAAGAGCCGTAAGGTTGAGCATGCCTTCCCTCTTTGCACCGTAAACATGCAGTTTGATGTAATAAGCTATCATAAGGATGTGTCGCAATATAGCAGCAGTTCTAGTGGCCAGGACCTCTGAAAATCTCTGCTCCAGCTCCCAGTCATGGCACGCAGTGATAGCACAAGGTCGGGGCAGCTGTTCTTTAGGTATCCGAGCTTAAAAATAAAAAAACAGAATGGAGATCCCCCATCACTTTTGACGTGTCCCAGGATTGCACCTCCACTGGAGGAAGAGGTGCTTCTTGATCTTCAGTCTGAACTTCCCAAGGTTCAGCCTATGGATATCGCCCCCCGTTCCATTGCCTGCTTCTACCAATTGAAGAGTCATAGTCCTTCAGGTTGGAAAGGACAACTGGAGGTTGTCTGGTCCTATCCCAATGAATAGTTTAAATTTAGATCCAGCTGCAAAATTCTGTCATGTTGTTCAGGGCCCTGATGTGATGTGGTTTGCCACCTTTGCACTGCTGGCTTATATTCAATGGTTGATCCACCAATAACCAGCAGGATCTTTTCAGAAAGGTCTGTTGCTTAGCACAGCTGATGCAAAGGTTGTCCTGTATCAGATACAGGACCTTGCACTCCTCCTTGTTGTGGTGATTGTACAGTTCAAGTTGGCTCTTCCAAATATGTCCTTTTTACCAAAGCCAGCTGGGTAGCAATAGCTCTTGAATTGTCTCCAGAAACAGCAGTTTATGCTGGGAAAAAAGGTGTTGGAGAGATGAATCAAGTCACCACTGTAGAAGCCCAGTTTTTATTACTTTTCCTAAGAATTTAGCCTGTTGGTCTGAAAAGAGGGAAAAGTTTTTAAAACAAAAGAATAGCTGAACTGGGCAAAATAAAGATGCAGCTACCCTGATAATGCTTTGTCTAGCAGGGACCAATAGTGAATATGCAAAAAAAGTCTAAGAAAAGCCAAATACAGAGTGATTTTATTTTTTCTCTGGCATTGTTACCTTGTAACTGACAATGGGTAGCTGGAGATTTTCTTGCATCTAAGATTATATTGCCATTGTTGTGTTTGATGATAAGTACTTGATAGTTGATAGCACCTACTCTGTTGTCCATCCCAGCTGCCTGATTCTAGCTGTGCCAAAGAAGACAGCTTAAGGGAGAAATTCACCTGTCTTTTCCTCAACTGCTCGCATACGTTAGCTCAAAGTGCCAGCAACAAATATGGACTTATAATGGAATTATTGAATAGCTAATATGATGTCTTCGCTGTCTCCAAATGCAATTTAACCAAATAGAAAGTGTATTATTTGTGCCATATTGTTAATATATAAAACCAACCAGAACACAAGTGTTGACACATACCTTTCTCACTGAAATTTCCCTCATGTTGTGGAGGGATCTGTTTATATGAGCAAAATTTTCCAAGAAGAGCAAATCGTATGCCTTCACAGGGCTGGAACAAGCTGGGGGCCAACAACTGAAGATGAGTTCTTCCTGGTAGGTCTCTCCTTCTGACATACAAGCAGTCAACCAGCTGCCTTGACTGTGCTGTCTCTTCTGATGAACTTGCATTTTGCAGATTTACACTTTGTTCCAGGAAAAGTAGTACTTGGGAGACAGCAGTATGTGTTAGCTGCAGCAGTATTCCTGGCTGTGAGCACTTGAGCTGAGCGCAGGAGGGTTGGAAAGCATGCCTGTATTGTGTTCAGTAGTGCTGACATAAAGAAGTATGAAAGTCAGAAGTGGTCACCAAGTGATTTCACTTCAAATGCATGCACAGCTCTGCTGAAAATAGAGGTACACACACACATGCATACTTCAAGACACAATGGGCAAGAGGGTCTGAGTGTGAAATTTGTTTGCATGTATGGAGTACTGCAGCCAAAACACTTGAATATAAAGTTCCTTTATGCTTGTTTTAGCACGTATGCAAATATTTTGCATTTGTATTTTTCTTTCCATGCTCCTGACCTCCAGAACATTTCAGTGAGATGTATAGCAGCACCTTGCTGTCCTTTGTTCACTTTTTTTTTTTGGGGGGGGGGGTCCCATTGCTGATGTTTTAACACCATGCCCCGCTCATCATTCTTCCCATTCTTCCATTCTTCAACCTTGACTGATTGTGATTCATCTGAAGAAGATGATGGCGACAATGAAAATGTAAGCATTCAGAGAGAGACAGCAGAAATGCTCAGGCTAAGATTTATGTTGGATCTCCTGAGTGAAGCAGCTGAGATCTTTCAGGGCAGTCATCCTTCTCAAAAAGCCTTCACCTTCTCCAGCTGATGTCTGAATGGTCCCACTTCCACCATTCCTCCCCTATGCCATATATACTGTCCCTGTATATTCAGTTGTGTGTTATTTCTCTAGCACCTGCATGCATGCATCCCTCCATTGCAATAATCTTAAAAGGGAAAATTGTTTTGCTGCCCATCAGATGTGGCTGCAGTTCTCTAAGCACAAGTAAAAGTGACTAATGGATCAGACGCAAACAGAAATCTGATTTTATGATGTTTCTACACATACTTTGGTGTATTCACAATTAAGGAGATTTATTTAACCCCTGTTACCACCTCAGATACTAACATTTTAGTTAGCAGCATTGAACTATAGAAATCCAAACGAAATAGCTCTAGCTTTCTGATAAGGGACTCTTCATTAAACATGTAACTATCCAAAAAAAATAGCTCTGTCTATATGGCACCTACCTTAAAGCAAGTAGCATAGCCCTCAAAGAATAAAAGAGAAAGTCTAGCCCTCACTATGAAAGTCACAACTGTCCAAAAGGACAGTTTTCATTTGTATGAGGCATAGTAGGCCCTGCTTTGACTCATTTATTAAAACAGAGAATAAAACTTTCTCTTACACTGGTTTCACATTTTATCAGTGAAATACCTGAAACAGCCCTGTGGATGTAATTATACAATAGAATGGGTTCGTTAGCAGAGATGGTGAGTTGCAGTCTGTAATTCTGTAGAAATCTCAGCCTTTGCTTGCCCTTAGAGTTGCACACTTCCCTCAGGACCAC
The DNA here is from genome assembly GCA_025447955.1 of Psilopsiagon aurifrons. Lineage (NCBI taxonomy): Eukaryota > Metazoa > Chordata > Aves > Psittaciformes > Psittacidae > Psilopsiagon > Psilopsiagon aurifrons. The sequence goes on from JAOEHY010019983.1 coordinate 63,315, forward strand.
TGGCACCTCACTGTGTTGTGATGAGCTGCAGAGCTCTGGATTACTGCTTGTTGCATGGCACTTGCAGACTCGTAACGCCTCTTCTGGCTAGGATATATGGCAGCATTCCCTCTCTTTTTCTTTTGCCCTTGATTTTTTTATGCAGACTGCTCAAGGGTTGCTGATTCTTCTGACATCTAATGTGTAATGGTATTCTTTAAATCATAAGTTTGCATTAAACGTAACTCTCTCATCATCATGTCCCATGAACTTCTGTAATGGAGAACAAGCCAGGTGAACATGCCATCTTTCTGGTAGTCCAGGTGGAGCAGCATGACTTCTCAGAGTTTTGTCTTTGTTTACACTGTTAGAGAGGAATTGAATCTTCTGTGATGGACTAACCCTCGCTGTGACAGGGAGGAGGTAGCGAGCCTGACGCAGGCACAGCTTAGTCTGGTGGGTGGGGAAGGCATCCAGGGAAGTCCCTGGCAGCTCTTCTCAGCAGCACAACATACCACCATTAGCTGGCTTCATTGTGACACAGCCTAGTTCCTTACTGATAACTATGGGTGACATCTGTTTCTTCCTGATTTACATGGAAGAATCAATAATAAAGCTATTGTTTCTTTTTTTCTGTACTGCTGTTACCACCATAATCTGGAGCATGTTGATCCTCTGAGAAGGAAGGCTTTTTGCATCAGCTGCGGATCTCAGCTGCTGTTCTTAAAACTCTGTCTCTGTCTGCAGAGGTAATGTGCTTGAGCATTACATAAGAAAGAGCCTACAAAAAGTGTATGTTGAATTCCCTGTGTGGTAGGAATGAATATTAAATATTTGTGTGATTGGCTGCCTTAAACACTTCATAAATATTTATAGCTGGTCATTGGGACAGTGGGAATTCTTCATTATAAAAAATTTCAAGCCTTATCTAAGTAATACTGCAATCTTTGCATCACTTTACGTTCTGGAGGACTAAAGATAGATGACAGATAAAAATGGAATCTTTTGCTTCAGGATTGCAAGGTTATATAATTTAAAGGGAAGATTTATCTTACAGGTTTTCAGGATCAGTGTAATTCTTGAGTATTCTTTTTAATTTTAAAATACAGATGCCTTTATCTTCTCAGTACTGACATGAGAACTTTTAGGAAGGTGGAAAAGTTATACAGTTATTTAGTTTTTCACCTTGTTACATGGCCAGTTTCTTCGTAATCCCCTGCCTGCCCTGCCTTCCTTTTAGAAAACTAGTAAGAAGCTGTCTGTAAGGATAATGGAATACTCAATTTCTGAATATAAAAAAGTTAGTGCTGTTATTTACATGGACTCTTCCAAAATGTGCTTTGCAAGACAGAGCAGATTTTATTCCAGGGAGAATACAGGACCTCATGAATCACAAGAATTTCTGAGGATAACTTGGAAAGCTTATAATCTGTTTTGCTAAATAGCAGCATGGCATTTTGAAAGCAAACCTTGTTCTCTCTTGCTTGCTAGGTGTGGTAAAGTTAATCACTGTTCTTTTTTTTTATTTCAGATACAGTTTTATAAGGCCTGCAAGTTCCAGCATCTATGCTGCCCTCCGTGTTAACCCAGCAGTATTTCCTTTACAGCCTAGCTTCGAGGGTTTGTTTGGCGTGGCAGTGATGAAGCACTTCCCCTTCTCCTCATGCTACCCAGGACCAGAATGGGTTTTGGATGGCAAAATACATCTCCCCAGTAAGATTAAAAAATCCAGAGGGGCAGGAGGAAAACCATGTCTTGGTTTTTTATCAGTATCTGTTCTGACTTCAGGTTTTCACAGGACCACAGAATAGTTTGGGTTGGAAGGGGCCTTCAAAGGTCATCTAGTCCAACCCTCCTGACCCTGGCATAGATTCACCAGGGAAGAGTAGCTTTTACATTTTGCCAGGGGGAAGATTTTTGTGGACAGAAGTTAGGTTTTGTTTTATTGAGGTGTTTATGCTTTGATAATCTCTCCTTCCCAGAGACTGATGGTAAGGAGGACATGGCCACCACAGAAGCTGACTTTAAATCCTTCATATCATCTGAGAGCTTTCCAGGACAGAAGAAGGTCCTCATGGGAGGACTTGGCACAAGGGGCTGTTCATGTTGTCACTGCCCTGCAGTACAGAGTGTGTGGAGGAATTTGCCCACAAGTCATTTTATCCCACCATACTAGTGACAGCTACACTTCTAGCCCAAGGAGCTTTGCTGAGTAGCTTCATCCAGGACTCCATGCTCTTCTGTCCTACCTATCATCCCACAATAAATGTGTTATTCAAAGCTAGGAGCCACCTTTCTGATGCCGGACACTCTTGAGCCACAAGCCACTATGCTGGGGATGTGGCCCTGGGCTTTGTTCTCTGTGCTTTTCCTCAGGACATCTTCTAGTAGCCCCATCCTTTTCCTGAAAGCTGATACTCCTAACAGTCTTAATCCTGCATAAATTCTTTCTGTCAGCAGTGTGTCCTCTTTTTTTTACCCAGCCTGTGTGATTCTTCCAGCTGGCATTTGATGATGAGTGTTGAGACAGTCCCAAAACATTAAGAAGCTGATGGCCACTTTCTGCTTACAGTCCAAACATCTTTCCCCTTATTTCCAGGTTGTAAGTTAAAATTCAGTTTCCCCAGAGAGTTCAACATGGGTAGACTTTGCTAGTGCTTGATTCAGTTATAACTGGCTGAAGTGCCGTGTATGGTGAGCTCTAATTGCTTTCATGCTTTCTGTCCTTGACACCCCTTCCAGATAATTCATATGTCTTCTACCTGTGACAGCTCCTACTTCATACTACTCAGTGTTGGAAGTCTTCCTCGTCTGTTTTCATGGGCTTATACAAACCTACCAGGCCCCAGTTGGAGGCAGCAGGGTTGCGGCTTCTGGTCTGACTGCTCCCAGCAGAGCAAACGTCACAGCTACAGCAGGTGTCCAGGTGAATCAGGGTAGACCTCAAGGATGGAGACCCCACCACCACTCAAGGTGCCATCCCAGGGATGCCCCACTCCCATGGGAAAGGGCTGTATCCTCATGTCCAGTTGGGATTTTTTGTTGTTGCAGTTGTGCCTATTGGCTCTTGTCCTGTTGCTTTGCACTTCTAAGAAAAGTCTGGCTGTGTCATCTCTGTCACCTTCCCTTTAGGATTTGGAAGATGCAGTTAGAATCTCACTTTTCAATTCCCCACTTACTTAATTCTGCATTTGTTTTATTTCCTGTATTTTCAGTTCATCCATTTTCCTTTTCCATGTATGTGGTTTCAGACTTGCTAAGAGGGAAGACACGGCTGATCAGACTGACAGTGCAGCTGGACTTTTGTTCTAAGATGCTTCAGCATCTCCCATTAGGTCTTTGTGAACTAGACTTTTCTGTGGGGGAGTGGTGGAACTTCATACTTGGAGACAAAAAAAAGGGGATTTGTTCATCTCTGCTACTTTGCTGATTGCATATAGATAGTGGTGGTGGCCAAGACATCCCAAAGATGGTGGCTGTATTAAATCTGGGGCTCACATCAGAGCCTGGCTCCACCACCCTTTGCATCCCCATGAACAAGCTACTCCACAGTCTGCAGGGTCTGCACAGCCTCAGCTGCTGCTGCTGGGCCTGGTGGGGATGTAGCAGCTGCTGCAACACCTTCCCTGTCACAGAGTGGATGCTGTGCTGGATCAGACAGAAATCATGCAGTTCTTTTCTGTTTACGTGAACCTTGGAAGTTAAGTGTTTATTCTCACATTTGTCGCTTTGCATCTACTATCCTGTGTTGGTCCTGTGCAGTGCACAGAGCAAAAGAAATTAACAGTAGAATGAGGAAAGCTTAATGCAGAAGTGAAGGAAAACTGTAGAATATTGCACATTCCCTGTGCCATGGAGGAAAGTCCAAAGCTTGGGCACAAACTATGTCTGCCAAACTGCTGCTGCTGCACAGAATGATACCAGCACTTTCCTTCCTGGCTGCAGCCTCAACAGGGTCTCTGCACGAAAAGCCACTTTCTTCCTGGTGCAAATTAACAGAGACAGACCAGAAAGGACATGGGTAGGCACCAGATCTTGCCACTGCAGTGATGCAGCTCAAAAAGGAAGGAGAGCCAGGCACAAGCTAGTTGCTTGTAGTTTTTCAGTGGGGTCCCTCAGCAGCTGCTGCCAACTCTGACAGGGTGGCTCCTTGCTCATTAAGCAAGGAGGTGTAAGCTACAGCCAACTCTACCATCTCATTCAAGTTGTGATCTACCTGGCATCTTATGCCTTCCACGGCATCAACTGATCAGACTAATTGCCGTGCAGCTGGGATGAGAACTGGGAGAGGTTGAAAGCTCTTATTTTGCTTCCATTCACCCTTAGATCATTACCACTCAAACTGCCAAGTGTTCTTGGGCTTGCCACATCTCCCATGCTACTTTGTCATCTACTAGCGTGACTGTAGATGGCTTGCATTCTTGCCACAGATAAAAGAAATTCAAATCTCTTGAGAAGCCCTGCCAAAAGCTGTAATTTTTAAGCTAACTTGCAGCCTGATCTAAATGCGTAGGGAGAAAGATTATGGTTTTATCTCTGTAATGGCTGAACAGTTGCTCATACCCAGTGCATCAAGGGTGGGATACACCCATTGTTTTCAGGGAAAAGTGTATTTTAAACTCTCCTCTAAGCCAGTGTTTTTGCAGGAGAAAGAAAAGGGCTTCAGGCTAAACTTGATCCTTGCAGGCTGCATATTTCAGTCGTGGAAGGCTGTGACTCAGTGGCCTCTGGAAGCTCTCCAAGCTATCAGTAGCTCAAAGGAGAAATCAAAAACTCAACGAACTGCCTGTTCTCCTGAAACTTGTTTTGTACATGCTGTGGAAGAGATGAGAGATTTGAAAGAAGGCGGCCCTGTCCAAGAACCATTGGCTATAACAAGTCACAGCAAGCAATGAGTATTTATTTTATTAAAAAGTTAGATGTCTTTTAGTGAGCCTTTTTGCCAAGTTTATGTGGAAGAATTTGCCAGAATACCATGCACACTATAATAAATTCCAACCTACCTAATAGGCTTCCCTACTTGGTCTGCTGTCCCTGTATCTCTATGTCGGAATGTCAGAATACCTGTTTTCTCCCCCAAAATGGGAAGGAGAGACTGAGTAACATTTCTGGTGTTTTTCCAGACGACTGAAAAAGCTGTGTGAACAGAGATATGTCCTGTGCTAGCCTGTGAAACCAGGATTTGGGGTGGTAGGAGAAATCTCAGGAAGATGAGGCGGAGGCTGGATGTTAGGCAATCAGTTAATCAGAGCTCAGGGAAGAAGATGGCCCCTTTGGTTGACCCTGCTTCTAGACAAGAATGAGCTTTGTTTCATAGTACTTAGTCCCCAGATTCGCCTTGCCTTCATCCTAAATCCGTTGTTGGGTGGGTATGTTGGGCCTGTCCATCCCTGGTAGTTCAGGCTTACTTTCAAGCCCAAGATACAAAGAGCAAAATCAGTACCTCAGATTATAGGAAACAAACTCAGTTTCTGGACACTTCAGGAAATTGCCCAGGAAAAGAGCTGTAGTACTTGCTGAAAACAGAGCTTGCAAGCCCAGCCCAGGGAGTGAAGTGAGTGATCTGCTCTTAGGAATGCCTTATGTAGAAAAGGAGAGCTCTAAGAAGAGGCAGCACCATGGCTTGGTGACTGCAGACATGGCCTGTAAGGGTGCATTTCTGAACACAACCAGGAAAAATCTTCCCACCTTTTTTGCCACATTTTCCCACTTTTTGAGAGCAAGGACTGACTGAGCTGCCCACCCAAGAGACTTATTAAGGTATCCTTCCTTAAGGAAGTTAAAGCCATTGCTTTCATGCTTGCTGTGGGTGCTAAGACTTGGTTCTGCTGCACCTCAGTAGTGTATTCTGAAGTGTCAGCCCAGGACAGAAAGCTTATCAGAAAAAGACATTTTGGTTGCCTTTGAAAAGCTGGAATTTGTCATCTTCTCAAAGGGAATTTCCAGCTGGAGGAGTTGGAGCAGGGCATCACCAACAGAGGGATAAAGAGTTCTATCAAGGTTGGTACCTGATGGCCAGAACTAGTCAGAAGGTGTTCAGCTGCCTCTTTCTTTGTGGATCCTTTGGTTATAAAATGCTCATTTGCTGAAACTAAAATATTTTTCTAGAAATGTGCTAATTCAAACATTTAGCTTCCAAAAGGTGAAATTTCAGTTTAACAGAGTGAAAGGGGATCACTTAACAACCGGCTTGTTGAGTTTGAGCTCTCAGCTGAAATATATCAGAACCCAGGTTGTGTCCTTGCACCAGCAAATGCATCCTGCTCATTTGAAGTGAAACAACCCCAGCAGGAATGGCTCACACAAGGATCTTCTGGGCCCTCATCATGCTTTGGCACAGGGAAATCACTGAGCCTGAAAATCCCCTATTCTAGGCAGTGCCTCTCACTAATGGTTGTTGGCTGTCCAGATGTCTGTAAACTGCCAAGCCAACATGCCATCAGGGACCAAAGTCCCTTGCTGGAGAGCACCTACAGTCAGCCCCAGTCGTAACAAAGCTTGGCTAAGTCTGCTGGGATGAACATCAGCTCTTGAGGTGCCTTCAGGTCCTCCCCTGACATTGCAGGCTGGTTGATTTTTAGGGGACAAATTGTTCTTTTTTGTGTTGGTTTGGTTTGGTTTTGCTCATTTGGATATATGTGCCTGAGGGCAGAAGTTATTGAAAGTTCACACTCCCCAAAACGTGCGTGTTGGTGACTGCATATCGATTTCCTGGAAGTTCCTAGAGCAGCAAAATTTAAGTTGTATTTACTTGTGCAGGGCAAAAGGAAGTGCTGTTTTCTCAATCTAACCTGCCCTGGCTTCTGTTCCTCTTCTTCCCTTCCATGAAGGTAAAGTATTGGTTTTATTCTAGCCTTTCAACCATGTAAACACTGTTGCCTTGTAAATACCTTAATCTTACCACACAGCTGGGTGAGCTTCAGCCTTTGCTAAAGGGTTTCCGCTTTACCATTGCCAGTGATGACACGAGTTCCAGATGCATGTGGCAGCAGCCACATGCCTCCAAGTGCATTGCTGTTGTAGGGGCAGCAATTGTTAGTATTGGTAAACCTGAATGGAAAAATATCTACAAATTACGTGTTTTTTCTTGTTCTCTTTTGCCAGTTTGCCACAATTACCATGTGGTTGCCCTCTTTCTAGAGCCTGTTGAAATGTCTTGGAGGAAACAGGGGAAGAGTTTACTTCCAGTGTGTTCCTTGCTCCTTCCAGCTGCTACTTACAGGGTGTGGGAATACCTTGAGGTTCCTCTAGGAGATGTGTGGAACTAGGGTTATCGCAACGGGAAAACTGTCACAGATTTTGCAAAAAGCCTGTATTTCTTCACTGTGCTTCTTGTGAACAGCTTGTGTTGTTACTCTTTGTGGTTTTTTCCAGCTGGAAGAACATGGTGGTACCACAGAAATTTTTTGTTCTTGAGTCCTGGGCCAGAGGCACATTGCAGTATGCAGAGAAGGTAGATATTAATGAGTAATCTTTCAAAAATATCTCTCTTCTTTATTTCAGAGTCTCCTGAAATTGGGCCCTCAGTTGTAGTTCACACAACTGTGACATTTGGAAGCGAATACCTGGATTCAGACCCTACAGAGGTGCAGCAGTTAATTCTTGGTTACCTGGAGAGGATTGTACCATCCCTACCTAAACCATCCAGCATCAAGTGTCAGAAATGGAGATACTCTCAGGTACTCTCAGGTGGTATCAGTCAGCTGGGAGGATGCTGCTGGGGTAGTGCTGTAGTACAGACTTTCAGGGCATCGCAAAAAACAGGGCATCATACAACTCAGTAGTTTTCATCCTCGATAAGCAAGAAGGAAGGGGATAGTTGCTTGATATCCATAATACATTCTTCCATGTAGCCATGAACAGCATCTAAGGCTGGCCAACAACAGCCAGATCATTTCTAGTCATCTCTTTATGTAGTGGACCTTGGTCAACAGTATGTTGCAGCACTGCTGGCAAGCAGAGACAGGAGCAGTGCACAGAAAGTAAATCCCTCATACTTCAGTGGGATTTTAGCTGATGCTTAAAAATATAACTCGATCTGTCTCTTCTGTATATGAAAGTATGTGGCATTATTAGCAAAATTCCCAGTTTACCACAGAGTAGCAGACGTCCTTGCATTCAGATGTACTGTTATTGTTTGATTTGGCCCAGTTCAAGTTAATAATATGTTATGCAAAAAATATTTTAAACTACCTAAGAGTAATAATAGCAAAATGTGTATATTTTATAGACTTCTTTTAGAAATCCAAGGAAATTGTTGGCAATTTCCTAAAGTATTGGAGTGTATCTACATGTTTACCAAAGCCTCTTAAGTTAAATTACATTGGTGAAATTCAATGTGGAAATTGATGCAAAATATTTACTTAAAGCAATCCCCTAAATATTTTTCCTCTTATGAAATCTGGAAAAGTTACTGGAGATGACTGTTGTGAAGTCTGCTCATTCCCTTTGATCTGCATCCAGTTTAGGAACCTGGTCTCATTAACACAAAGTTTATTTTTCTGACTCATACAAAAATCATGGTGTGTTTTATATGTTGCTTTTTATCAGTTCACAGGGGGTTTTTTGCTAGTAACAGTATCTTTGTATAGTTGTCACTCTTACATTATCTTTTTCTGGTTGCAACTTCTGATCTTTTCTTCTGCTCTGTTACCTGCCTGCTTCAAACTACTTTCTAATAGACAGGTACTTGGTTTACCCCTCTGGAAAGGGAGTACTAAGTAACAAGTGTTTTTAAACAGAATTAATACACCCCAGATACTGCTGCTATCACAGAGGTCTATCATAAAATTTGTCAAATTCAGCTACTTTGTTTATGTCTGCAATGAAAGGGCTTAATCTGTCTTTTCCTTGTACTATTTACACTTTTAGCATAATGTCAAAAGTGACATGTGAGCATTTGCATCCTATATGGCCCATTCTGATTCATTTCATCATGAAAACATAGAATCATAGATTGGTTAGGGTTGAAAAGGACCTTAAGATCATCTAGTTCCAACCCCCCTGCCATAGGCAGGGACACCTCACACTAAACCATGTCACCCAAGGCTATGTCCAACCTCGCCTTGAACACCACCAGCGATGGAGCATTCACAACTTCCCTGGGCAACCCATTCCAGTGCCTCACCACCCTCACAGT
>JAOEHY010019984.1:0-10518 GCA_025447955.1 Psilopsiagon aurifrons
CTTACCTTTATTCACTTATTCACTTAATAAATTTAATTTAGCATTTTTATCCGATTTTGAGCAATTCATTTATCACACAGGATGAGCTGGAGAACGGGTCAGCAAAATCAATGGCCATGGTAAAATCAGAGTTGCAGATTCATGGGTGGATTATTCCTTTCATTTTCGAGCATCTCTGTAGGGAAGATACCTTCTCTTTAGTGACTCTGGAAGATAAAGCTCTTCTATTTCCCTAGTCATGGAAAAATAGCTTGAAGAAAAATACAGCAGAAAAGCAGATATTCTACTGGTTTCTATATATTCTTGTTGGGTTTTACAATCAGGATTCTGGTTTTGCATTTTCAAAATGTCATGAGGGGGAGTTACCTATTTCAAAGGCAGCTTGTGACACCCAGCAAGATCTCACTAGTGCTGACACTGGAATGGGTTGCCCAGGAAAGTAGTGAATGCTCCATCCCTGGCTGTGTTCAAGGCAGGGGTGGACAGAGCCTTGGGTGGCATGGTTTAGTGGGAGGTGTCCCTGCCCATGGCAGGGGAATTGGAACTAGATGATCTTAAGGTCCTTTCCAACCCTAACTATCCTATGATTCTATGACACAGCACTCATAAAGAAGGGAAATAACTTTTTTTTTTAATTGATTTTTTTGTCTGTGTATGAGTCTTTAAATGTAAGTAAATGTTTGCATTTCAGAGGGAAAACAAAACAAAACTTGTTTTCCCCTTAGTGAGTGGTTATTGCTACAAAGCTGATCTGTGTCAAACAGGTATTTGGATTTCCATCTGGTTTTGTGAGTGCCAGCTTCTTTGGTTCAATGGTTTGAATTTCTTTGGAGTGATGCTATTAAACATGGTGGGGTTCATTTTTTCCTCAGATACTGCAGAAAGAACAGTACATCACTTAAAAGACATCTCTCTTCTGGTGTTCCAGTGAAATTGTATCTACTCAATCAGCTGATTTTGTCCAGAGCATCTACAAAGCATCTACTAATCCTTCAGGACTTTAGCTTTACGTTTTTCTTTTTTTATGACTTATCTTTTATCCTTTTGCCATGAACAGTGATTAAGCCAATTTAAATGGTCTTGAGGTAATATGAAATGCTTTGAAGAGTGATCTTGCAGGAAGTGATGTTTCCTGTGGTATAAATGGCAGCCTTAATTTATCTTGTACAGTTCATTTGCCATAGCAGAGGGATATTAGGAAGCACAGGACTCCTTGGGATTCTGTTGTTTTGGCTGTGTTGTAGAACAGCAAAATCCTTGAACAACAAAGTTAGATAGAGATCTGATGATGCTTTTGAAATATCATGGTGCCAATCCTTCATCTCCAGTGGTTGCAGGTAGACATCTGTAGAATTACTAAAGAGAAACTAATACTCTGTTTTTAAAATGCAAGCTGTACTTACTAAAGCATGTCTATATGCTTATCTTTCACTTTAGTACAGTGAACGTTTGCTACATTATACATGCCCTACAGGAATGTGCAAATTCAAATGCTAAGACATAGCAGATCTGTACTATTTTCTTGCAACTTGAACAAGGATTTTGCTAAGAAAATTTTTCCATGACTTTCAGATTCAAAGCTTCGTCACCTGTTAACCTGTGAAGCCATGATTGGTGCTGTAAAAAAGGTAATTCAATTTTCATCCCTGTTTAACCCAGACTAGAGTAACTGTGCTCTGCAATTCAGTACAGGCTGGTATCAGCCTTAGCTACTGCAGTCTTTGTTAAACCCATCCCAATGAGGAAAAAATTGGTTGGCTTCCCCAAGGAGATTTGTTCCATTGTTCCAAGTCAATCCCATTTTGTACAGTTAAAAGCTGTGTTACCCAAAGAATTGATCCAGCTTCTGATATATCAAGCTGTGATTAGGTGAGCAAGGACAATTTGCAAGGCCAGATGTATAAGATGAGATGTAATAAATTTCTAACAATTGAATATAAAATCAGTTCTCTGCAGCTAGTAAAGACAGCAGTGAATAGATAACACTGTAAAATCTAAAGTTTAACAATGAGAGAAATGAAAGAATATTTGTAGTGGCTTTCTGTCACTGCATTAGCTGAACAGTTGTTAAATACCATTTTCATGTCACTGGATAGTAAGCTTCATACAACAAAGGAGTTACAACAGAGGTGCCTGGTCTCTGTGAGTACCTCTGAGCAAGGTAAACTATTAAAATTACTGCGATGAGAGCTTTTTCTTCTTTTTTTTTTTTTTGTTTTTCTTTTTTTTACCTCAGACCTTAGCAAAAAGCCTTAGTAAAACCTACTCTCCCCCCTCAAATTGGGTTTTACTTCATTGCTTCTTTAATCTTGAGGTCTGCTTTGGAAAGAAAATACATTGCTGAAAAAAAGTAGATAAGTTATTCTTGGGATGTAGCCTTTTCAGAATAAATTCTACATTTAAAAAAATTATTTTTCATTCATAATTAAGATACCTTTCTGGACTTCCACTCTGAAGCCAACATAGAGAATTTCAATGGGCCAGCAGAGGCTTCTATCAGTTACAACCTCAGCAATATTGCAACTTTCCTGCTAAAAAACCCAGATGCTATCTAAGGTGATAAATACATCTGAGTGGAAGGGAAAGATTAAAGTTGTCTGGTGAAGAGCAGCTTAGCTAAAATGTTGAGTAATTAAATGGGCAACCCCTGACTTCCTGGGACGAGGTATAGTGATGCATTTTCTTAACCACCATGTTGTAATCTGAGAACAGTAATGCTGGAACTTTGTCTAGTCCAGGGGTTGTTGTGAGAGGGAGAGCACTGCTGTGGTCTGGTGCCTGAGAGAGCGTGGGTTTAGCTCTAAGAAGCTGTAACTGGCCCATTGTTACAAGTACTGTGTATGTTTGTTCATAAAATATTTAAGGTTCAGAAAAAACTGGAACGTTTTTCCCCTAGAGCCTTTCACTTTAAAATAGCTGTTTATGATCATCATTCCACTTTCCTTGAAATCAATGGTAGTATTTCTGGTAATTTCATGGCCTCTTGGAAACCAGTCCCAAGTTCACGTGCACATTGTCCTGCTGCAGTACACCTCATATCTAAACTTTGCTGAATGAGAATGTATAAAACCAGTGGTTTTATAAAGAACTGCTTAGGATTTAGAAGAACAATTATGTTGTGTCAAATACCTGATTTTTTCACACATCTGAAAAAGGTTTATGAGTTACCTGGGTCTTCAGTGTACCAATTTGGGGAAGCCTCTCTGCACAAATGTATTCAACATTTCATACTGCCAAGTGAGGATGGCTGCCTTTTGTCTGGGAGAAGCTTGACTGAGCATTCCTACTGAGCCAGCTGGTGCTGGGGAATATCATGTGTATTTTATGATCTGTTAGGGAATACAGATGAGTCCCCACAGAAGTTTGTCTTCCTAAAATGGGGCTGAGGTGGAATCTAGGTGCCTACTTTAGACCCCTGCAGATGTTTAGATCTACATCTTTTAATTTCCTCCTTTCACGTGTTTGTTGGTCAAGCAGGAGGCACTGAGCACTCTGCACATTTCTGGTGACCATAATTTCTGCAAACAAGTTGTTTGATTGGCCACAGATTAAGTAGCAGTGTTTCTCTGCCAGGATATGAAACTTGATAAGTAACATGTGGAGTAACTTCAGGGGATGTTTCCAAGGGACCTTGGCTGCAGCAAGTGCAGGACATTACTGATGTGTCTGGAATTTGATTTAGGGCAGCTTCTGGGAGAATTTGCTAAAGCTGATGTCTGATAGGAAATTGAGTCTGTATACAGGCAGTATGTAACTCGTGTGCTGTTCTCAGGTCAGAAGTCACCTCTGCCTTCTCCTGCTGCACCTTCTGTTCCTCTTGTCCTCAGTGTGTGACAATCTCTGCTTTCTCAACACAATTTATTCCTTCATGATCACTGCCTACTGGTTGTGTCTTCTCCTCAGTGTTGTAGGAGAAATACAGGTGTTCTGAAAGGAGATGGATGCATCTACATCTTATTCTGCTTTCCAGAGGTCTGAGTCTTTGAGCTTTGAGTGTTCGTAGGAATTCCTTTCCTTTGAGTGGATTTTTTATTATTCACCTCATGTGCAGGGAGTTTTTCTGAAGGATCTTTCCTGGAACTCTTCCTGGCTACACAAGAAGCTAATTTCATAGTTTGGTGGTTGTTTTGGATCCACTTAGATGGGCCTAATTTTTTCTGTGATTGTAGAAGGAGCTTTGACAGATAACTTGAGGGACATTTTCCTAAGGTCTTGCTTTATGCATTATGAACTTAATTTAGGAAAGCATCATGATTACTTTTGTCTGTGTCTTGAAATGAATGCTTTGATGGAGAAAGCCCATGAAAGCATGTATTAGGTATAGCTAGACTTGGTTTGGTCCCCTCATCTGATGTGTTTGTTTTGTATTTTTGGGCTTCCGTGGGCACTGTTTTGTTACCTCTGCCCCTGTGTGGAGAAATGTGCCACACACACAAAGAGCCATCAGTTCCTTGCCTTCCTACATCTCTGTAGCCACTGAGAGATCACTTAGGTATCACAGGTGCTGAGAGTGAAATAATAAGGGCCCCACAATGCTGGAATAAGCAGTAAGATGTCAGACAAACAACTGCTATCAGTGAGAGTATCACTAATATTTTTTATTCATGAAATAATTGAAAAACTGGGAAATGTGAATCTTGGCTACACATTTGAGTAAGGAAAACCATTAGTGCATGGTTAATACAAATAAAGAAGTTTTATTACTAATATTTGAAGTATTATCAGACTCCAGTTTTAGAAATTTAATAAACTTGTAAAGAAGATTCAATGATACTGCAATGATTACTTCAATGATTAATTGCATATTTCTGGCTGGATCAGGCCTGCAGATGTGATCTGTGTACTCTGGAAGTCTGAATTTAAGTTGATTGAGGGAAAACGCTCTTCTGAAATATTTAGTTTCTTTTCAACAATAAAGCTGTTATATAGAGAAATGCATGTTGCCCATTTTTATATTGTAGTCTACTTTTACTGCTATACTGTTATTTATTATAAGTTGTTCAGCCTGCAGCTATGTTATCAGAATTAAAAAAATGTAGTGAATTTTACCTGCTTTCTCCTTAGCTTGTCCATCAGTCTCCCTATCCCTTCATCTACAAATCATCCCCATCTGGTACTGCAAACAGATAGGAGAAGGGGAATGGTGCTGAAGCAACTCAATTTTGTACAAATGTAATCACATTTTTCAGTTCTGAGAAGAGCTTTCTTCTAGTGGAAGTTCATTTTGATCTTGAAAAAGCTGAGAGATGATTAGTGATGCTTTTGTTCCTCAGGGCTTTCAGTTTCAGTAACATAATTGATTTTTCACAGGTGTGTATAAAACCAAATATTTGAAGACGGAGCTACTCCAGGAAACTTTGAATTCATGATTTTAAGAGTGGCATATGTCAGTAACAGAGCTTCAGTTGTGGTTTCTAGCTTGGAATCTTAAATGTTATTACTCTGATCCATTGTGATACAGAGGTGAGGGTAGCTGAAAATGTCTTGCTAAAGTTACAGGTGTCATGACCATGACAACAGGTGATACCATCAAGGGACACGAATATTTCCAGATATCTGGACTAGCCTTTTGGCTTCTTTTTAGAAAGGTCTGTGGGTCAGCTTTCCAGCTCCCCCACCCTCAGCCTTCAGTTCAGTGGGATTCAATGCTTTCAAGCTCAGCTCAGCTGTGTGAACTTCGCTCAGTTACAGTGCAAAAATTCTTGTTAAAAAATGAGAAAGTACTCGAGTACAAAGCCATGCAAAGCAAGAAAAGCAAATATTTGCAACTGTAATTTTGGAGATATCATAGGTAGCATGTTAAGGATTCAAGAGGAGAAGATCAGATATGAAAATGCAATATGTTTTTAAGAAGAAGGAAGAATTCTCTCCTTTCTTCCTTTTTAGGAAGGAATATGAGAATGAGAACAATGATTCTGCAACCCAGAGGACCAGTCCATCCTAAGGGAAGTCAACGACTTGTCCTTCCCCACCTGGCAGTGTTTGCTGACCTGGCAGTGATTCTAGCATGCGTCTTCTCTGGGACAATGAATATATTGATAACCACTAATATTTAACTTTGCATCTAATTAGTGCTAGCTGTGGATTCAGTACATTAGTCAGTATGTAATTATTTTTATACTAACTTGTACCCTTACAGCATAGAATGACTTTTTGCAAGAATGACATGCAAAGCTTAAAATTTGTTCAAATGACCCAGAAGCAGCATTACTGCAGCAACAGCTGAGAGCAAAATAATAGATGATTAGCCTAAACTATCTAATTTAACTGGCTGTACTGAAGAAAAGTGCTTTGTGTGAGCACTCTGTCTGTCAGATTATCAGTGGAGATGATGAGCTCCAACAGAAGGAGATTAATGGCTGAAGAAGGTGTACGGCTGTATCTTGAAGTAGTTGCTTGTTTTGCTGTTTTCATCATCACTGTCTTACAAGTATGCAATTGTCCTCCTTAAAAGCTTTTACTAGATTAATGTGTTTAGTTATTATTCATACATTTTCTTGTTTTGGGCTTATTTTTGTTTATACCAATTCTGCAATAATTTAGTTTTTGAATGTGCCAAGCTGAACTGCAAAAAGACTGGAAAATGTTAACCTGCAATAAGTGTTTACCTAGAGACTTGCATAAGAGAAATAGAATGTATAACTGCTCTAGTTACAGTCTTTGGTGTAATTTTGTAAAGGGCAACTATAAAAAGCAATTTCTTAGAAGCATCTTCCATGATATAAAATGGCCAGATAGAGATCACCACACTTATTAGCTAGACCTTGGCAAGGGGATTGTGTGAAAGCTTCTCACCTGCTACCGTGCTAATTTAGTTAGTTTTGCTTAAATTCACATTCAGATGTCCAAGCTCACCTGCAGGTTGTTTAAGCTGCGGTGTCTTTGTTGAGAAGTATGGGAAGAAGTTGGGAAGGGATGTTTACCTAATGTGATGTTGTAGGTCAGGGGGTGCTAGGAGGGACACTTAGCTAGGGTAATGTTGTTGACTGTTTTAACTAACTTCATAGACATATGTTTTATATATATTTTATATATATTTTAATTGTACTTATGCATGTGTAATGTATGTGTCTATACAAAGCTATTGGATATTTACTTTTTTTAATTGGTACAAATACTTCTATATAAATCTATGAATTTATGCACAGAGTACATTGTTTCACAACCAGTCATGATTAAAATGTCTCCACATGTGAGTTGAATCCATTTAATGTCATGGGTTGATGAAAGATATGTTCATGGTAAGTAATATGAGTAAAAGTATGAATTTTACAGCTCAAATATTGGCTGCTTATAATGGAGTTCAAATATAATTTTGAATGTTCATAACTAGACTCCGAGGGTGCTATTTGTCTCAGCTGGAGTACATGGTTTGGATAGGTCACCATTTAAAAACTGAATTCACAGAGTATTTATTAAGTCCTTGAGGAATGCAGTAAGTCTTTCTATTGGTACTTCTGAAATGCCCCAGGAGAAACATTCTGCATCTATCAAACTGCATCTCCATGGAAAAGTTAAAAGATAAAAAATTGCTGGTAATATGGTTAATAGCTGAACGTTTCTGGTTTTATATTATAGCTATACTGGTAAAGTAAGACTCTTTTCTTTTTCAGAAACTAGCAAATGGAAAAAAGTGAAAGTAAATTCTCAGCTGTAGCAGTAAGGCTTTATGATACAGATTTAGTGTCAAGCCCATGCTTTCAAAAATTGGATCATTGGCTCATAAAATTACATTGGAAATATTGTCTCTAATTTCCAAAAGCGAGCCATTATCTAGAATGTTCCTTTTTACCTTGTCATTAAAGCTCATTTTTTTCACTAAGTGCTAAAACAGTTTTATAGCCATCCAGTGTTTCTCTAAATCCCTAATCCTGCAAATATTTTGTACGTGTTTAACCTCAGGCATATAAGGAATTGATTTCCATAGCCTGAAGGTAAGTGAGTTTGTAAACGCTTCTACAGTTTTGGTTGGGTTTTGTTTGTGATATTTGTTTTTTTTTTTTTTTTTTTTAATGGGGATGGAGCAGTAAGAAAGGCATCAAATAAAAAAACCCAACTTACTGAAACAGATGAAGAATCATAGTTTTATCACACTGAGATCCTGTAAGACGTAAGTGCTGCACACTGGATATCGAAGGTATGCCCTGAAGACTTAGGGATGACTTTGAATCTTTTTATTCTCTTTGGCAGCAGCTGTTCTTGAAGTTTTCGCTTTGTGTATCTTACCGAAGCATTAATGTGCCTTTACCCATCTCTCTATGATGTCTTACAAGGTTAGTTACACAAGAAAATTGTGCCATGCACAAAATAAGAGTTGGAGCTCATTTTGAGGGTAGGCTATGAGTATCAGCAAGTTAGAGGTGGGATTCTCTGTATTACATATCCTAGCCACCTTATTTTACTCTTTCAAGATTTTCTTCTGCTTTTTCTCTAGCACACAAATAAAATTCTTTATTTTCATACCTGTGCATGTCGAATCAAGAGGCGATGGTCTCTTTGCTTGAGTTTGTTATCGGTTGCAGTTACTTATCTTTGGATTTACCCACATTTGTGGCAACAGTTCAGTCTTAGAGAAGACATATGGAGAAGTCAGCAAGATATCATACAATTACATTTTCCTTTGGTAGGTTTTCTGGGTATTCAATGGAAAATTAGTGCCAGGCATCTAGATTTCAATTTGCTACTTTGTGTCAAGAATAGGAATTTGGAACAAAATTATTAATGACAAATTATCATGCTGGCCTATCCTTTTGCAGTCTTAAGACTAGTGATTATCTTGAAGGTCAAGCCATAAAGGAAAAAGAGAGACAACATGCAGGGCAATTGTCTCTCTGTATTAAAGAGGGAATTCTGCCACAACTGTTGTTGCAGTGAGCTGATAAAGAGCAATGTAAATAACTGTACTCTTTAAGACAGAATCTAATAGTGTCAGTCATCACTGAAGTTGCCTGTGAATCAAAAAAATAAAAGGAGTGCGGGAGAATGACCCTTTCTGTAGACTGTCTTGGCCACACTTGGAAAACACGTTGCTCTTTATAGTCTCTGCAGCTTAAAAAACTTGACATTTCCAGAATGGAGTCTTGAAAGAAAAACAGGGATGAGATGAGGTCTCCTGCTGCATGCCTAGCTGGGGGAGCAACTAAAATTAGGAGTGAATATGTAATTAAGTCTACTTAATTCTCTACTTCTTGTATGCTTGATAACAGTCACTTTCCTCAAAAGAGGAATGGAAATCTTGACTTTGTTTCCACCTAGTAATGATGAGGCTAATGAGCCATGAGGATAACTTGTGTGTAGAGCTGGAGAAGTGTCCCACTGCTGACTGCCTGCTGTCTCTGCACTCATGTTCCAGATGCCTGGATTACACAGAAATACTCAATTTACATTCCCAACCCTTTTGCCAAATATGTTTTTAAAACTTTACTTCAAGAGAATGCCCTCACTTTACCTTAACAACACTTGAATTCAGATGCGAGTCCTTGTTTCAAAACACTATTTCGAATAAAAAAGAATAAAAGGTTTTTGCTGCCTGTTTTTATTCTTCCATCTTCCCTTAATTAGCCATTATGGCCTTCATTTTGCTAGGTCCTTATGCAAACTGTGTAAAGATGGAAAAAGTAATTTGAAGCTCTCAAAACAATTCTGTGTAAGGATTTCTTTGGTATTTCAAAAACATCAAATAATTTCTTCTTGCTTTGTCAATGAGCTTTTAAAAAAATATGTACTCAATTTGTTCCAGTACTTCAAATTTTTCCCTAGAGAAAGTTTCCACTGATTTAAGTGGCAATTTCTCCTGAGAAAAGAATATAGTTGCAATTCTTTATTTTGTTCCTCCTGGTGATTATAGTGATTTGAAATATCTATTGTTTTTTTCCAATTTCTGCGGAATTTATTGGTTGCTACTTTCTGTAACTCATTCAAAGACCTTGTTCCTTGCTTGCATAGGTTTAATATCATGCTGTTATTTTTATTGTTCAAGAGAGGTACTATTTTCATCTATCTTTGCTGCTGTCTAGACTTCCAGTCTGTGGTAATAAATATATTCTGTCAATATTCCATGTACCATCTGATGTTACATTTTAACCTGCTTCTGACTTAATTTAAGGCTGTTATTACATTATGCAAGATGTCTAGCTTTATAGGTGAACCTCCCAACCTCCCAACTGATGAAAGTTAGTGTAATTTCTGAGACTTTCTTCATAATAGTCTTTGTTTAAAAATATCCTTCATGAAAGATTGTGCAGGATTGCAAAGTACTCTTCCATAACGCAAGCAACTTAAAAAGAGCATGAAGTACTATTTGAATTACTGGCTCACCTTTTCTGCCTATGAGTAGTGTATCCTGCTACTGCTGATACTGGAAAATATATGCAGTAAAGGACCAAGCATCCAATAAAATAAGAAGCCTATATTTATTCTTTCTCTTGACTAAAGGGAATTGAACTAAGAGCTTCCCAGGAAAATGTTCCAACAAAGTTAGCTTTTCTATAAAGATGTAATATTTTTTTTTCTTTTTTT
>JAOEHY010019989.1:0-15311 GCA_025447955.1 Psilopsiagon aurifrons
CAACACCCCCAAGTCCTTCTCCACAGGGCTGCTCTCAATCTCTTCTCTGCCCAACCTGTAGCTGTGACTGGGATTGCTCGACCCAGGTGTAGGACCTTGCACTTGTCATAGTTAAACTTCATAAGATGGGCATCAGCCCACCTCACAAGGGTGTCAAGGTCCCTCTGGATGGCATTCCTTCCCTCCAGCATATCAACCCAACCACCCAGCTTGGTGTCATTGGCAAACTTGCTGAGGGCACACTCAATCCCACTGTCATTGTCACCAACAAAGATGTTGAAAAAGATCAGTCCTAAAACTGATCCCTGAGGGACACCACTCATTACTGTTCTCCAGCTGGACATTGAGCCATTGAGCACAACACTTTGCATGCAGCCATCCAGCCAGTTCTTTATCCACTGAGTGGTCCACCTATCAAATTGATATGTGATCCAATCTAGATCCAATTTAGAGTCAAGGATGACTTCCAGGACAGTGTCCAATGCTTTGCATAACTCCATGTAGATGACACCAACTTCTCTAGCCCTGTCCATCATTTCCATAGCCTCATCATAGAAGGCCACCATATTGGTCAGGCAGGATTTCCCCTTAATGAAGCCATGCTGGCTGTCAGCAACCACCTTGTTGTTTTTCATACGCCTTAGCATGCCCTCCAGGAGAATCTGCCCCAAGGTTTTTGCCAGGCACAGAGGTGAGACTGACTGGTCTATAGTTCCCCGGCTCAGCCATTTTCTCCTTCTTGAAAAGGGGGTTATATTACTCCATTTCTAGTCATTGGGAACTTCACCTGACTGCCATGATTTTTCAAATATGATGGGCAGTGTCTTAGCAACTTCATTTACCTGCAGCTTCAGGACCCATGGATGGATTTTCAAAGGCAAATGACAAAATCATATGCCTTAAAATAATATGGTGTCTGTACATCCTTCCATGCACTATTCCTGAACAATTAAAGACTGCTACTGGAAATATTTGTTATCACCTTTTACAGCCAAGGAGATTTCACTCCTTAGTACCAAGTATCAACAGAACTCTACTACCTTGTCCACCTCAGCACAGAATTTTTGGCACTGCAAATGACTTAGTGAACTTCTGTGTGGTGTTGTGGACAGCATCTTTTCATCTAATCAACAAGAGAAGTGAAATTGCATCACTCTCATACATTGCACAAAAGCACAGCTACACCATCTCTCAGTAAAATGATGGGGAGCAGGCTGATTACTATGTTGGATGTGGCTAATTGGTATGTTCTCTGAGGTGGGATAGGGTTATATATGTCTTTTAAAGCTACTGTATAACGCAACTAGTAGAGTGTGCCATAAAGGGCATCATTCTTTTAAAGTCAGTCTGGTGCTCTGTGATGAACCAATGTTATAGGAATGTTTATGATACATGAATAAGTTATATATTCATATAATAATATATGAATAGGTTAATGCAAAATCTGGTTCTAGTATGCATGCGTACTGCAACATGCATTTTGTACCTATGCAGGATTACATGTGTTCCTATGTAAAGGTATAAGAAAGATGAGAAGAGGCAACTGGAGACATCTGGTCTGAACTGGCAAAGACAGGCATTTTACACCTTATATGAACAGGAAGCAGGGTAGGTTTCATATTATTAAATACACTCAAGTGATGATAAGTAAGCTTGATGAAACAATTGTTGCCTTTAAGCGAAAGCATTAAATAAAGGAATCCAAAAACAGAGGCACATGCCCTGACAATCAAAAGATATTTTCATTGGTAGCAACAGAAAATAGCTGACAAAAGAAAGTAATACTTTTTTTTTTTTTTAAATTTCAGTGGCAGAGCAGAAATCATTTCTACAGAGAACTCAGGCTATATTGCATGTGTACAAATATGTACAGAGGAAAATATACAAATGATACACTCTCTTGTGCATATGATGCCACTTACATTGCATGACAATCAGATCCCTATTACATTAATTTAGGCTCAATACTATATTATTACATATTGGTCCCCTTCCAAGTTTATGCCAAGTGAAAACCATTATAAAACAGACATAAATTTAGCTCAAGACAGAGGACACCCCCTCCCCCCTAGTCTCAGACTGCAATTTGGAAGTATTATATGCAAGACAATACCTGGCTGTAATTCTTCATTCTTATCATTTGCTGAGAGATGTGTCTGAAGCTGAATGGTAAACATACCCTTACTGATCTTTGACAGGTAAGGTGTTGGGATATGAGGGGAAAAATAGAGACTTTTATTAGCGATGCTAGAGTTCTTTATTAGAGATACCAGGTTGAGTGTACTGATACTTATTTAGGCAAACTTGGAAAGTATGCTGAGCAGCAATACTGGTCATAACAGAGCTTACAGCGCTCAGCTTTTAACAAATCAGAGTTTTTCTGGCAAATTGTCAAGTAAAATTTGGTACTCAGTAGGTCAAGAATGACATCGTTAATCTGTGCAATAGTTAGTAAAAAGCCAGGTGTCTTTGGTAAAAGAGTAATAGGAAGGAAGGGGGGTGTGGAGGGAAGGGTGACTAATGGAACATAATTGAGTATGGATATTGGATATGGATTTTGTTCCCTCTTACACAGCAACCAGGGATATTTTCATACATGTTTGAAAAATTCTCCTAGGGGACAAATGTCTGCTCCTCAGGATTTTAAAAAAATACAGCTGTACAAAATCAAATTTGCACAACTGGTGAAACCGATGAAAAACCTATTTATGTGGAGTAGCAAAATCCTCCATCACCTAGTTTCTTATCTCACCCACTGTGCTGTAAGAGAAAGATACATAATTATGTGGCTGCTTGTCCATATAGTTGTGGTAAATTATATGCCTTTGTTTTAAACCTATGTAGGAGAGTATTACTTGTTAGCTATTATATGCAGGATTGTAGGAACACATCATTAATAGTATTAAAATTAACATGATTAATAACTTTTATTTTCAGTCCCCATTGTAAGTCCTTGTTATTTAGTTGCTTATAATTTGGCAAAACTTCAGTCCTTTGGGTGGAAATTTCTCCATGGTTTTTGTCAGCCTTAGGCTAAGATTTAATTTTATTTTTTTTTTTTTGCATTTTATTTTAATTTCAAGCAAAGTAGTTCAGCAATAGATTATTTTGTCATGTTTCTTTGAACAGCAGCCCCCTCCTTTCCAACAGAGACTCGAAATGTGGGTCAAGGATGTGTTTTTTGCTGGCCCTTTCGAAATCTGTTGAAATTTGGCCAAATAATAAACATTTGAAATACATGCTCAGCCAATTTCCTTCATATCAAAAAGCTAAAGTTTCAAAAGACTCTTCCTCCCTGAGCACGTGCTGTCCTTTCATGATGTCTACTGCTAGCTGAACCATATGTGGACCCTTTCGCAGAAAGTGAGTCAATATCCTGGATCTTGTCACTGTTCTGGGCAAGGAAAAGGTAGAAACTAATGTCAGAATTGAGGGTGAGTTTCCTGTATTTTCCATGCTGTAATTTTTCCCTAGCTGCCACTCAAGCAACCTAGAGAAAGAAGGGAATCAAAAGGCAGATCTGGGGAAAGATAAAGAGCAGAATTTGGACAGCAAGTCTTGTGAGAGAGAATCTGGAGTGTGAATTGGAGCCTCTTTCAGGGCATTATAACAAAGAACTACTTCAGGGAGTGAGGCATGGAGCTGTGATGAAGACACAGTAAGAGGAAAGGAATGGGGTGAGGGGAAGCAGATTATGATTGGTGAAGAGTGATTGGCTTTTAACAAAATTAAACCCCGGATTATGGCAGGTTAGGAAAAGATTGGGTTAAAAATATTATTGAACAGAAGTTGGGATTCAAAGGCAATTGTGGTTAACAAGGAGTAAGATGGAAACAGAAAGATATGTGTGACAGATTGAAGCAAACGTATTTGAGTGCACACTGAAGAAAAGAGAAAATGCATCTCTAGCTCCACACCCATCCCTTCCTTTACTTTGAGGCTAATAATAATAAATCAAATCTAATGTAACTTGGCTGTAGAGAAAACTCTTGGTTGTCAATATATAAATTGCTTCTTTTAATAATAAAAACCTGTCGAGCTGCATATAACTGAAAAAAAAAGTGTCAAAGGGATACAATTAAAGATGCAACGGTAAATATTTTTGTGATAGGAAATAACAGATAACATTTGCGATATGACATTAGCCTGAGTGATTGAGTTCAAGATTTCCAGGTTAGTCCTTAATGAATTTATATATTTCTACTTTCATTCTTTTTTTTTTTTTCAGTTTCTTGTGTGTGTGTAGATTAACCTGATCAGAGCATAATTTCAAGCTTTTTGGTTGTAGGTAATTTCAAATTTTTGAAATTGCAATTCCAATGCAAGTTTTCTGTAATAAGTAGTCTTAATTAGAGGTGTTGGCTTTGCAAGAGGTTTCTTAGATTGTCTGCCTTTTTATATTCAGCTTTAGAAAGCATCAGGTGGAAACATCTGTGATACTGTAAAGATACCTTTAAGTCACAACTTACTTTCCTTCTTCATCTACAGCAAGTTTTTTTGAGGTGTTCTTTTTGTCAGTAACTCCACCACAAATTCAGTTCTCTGCTCTATGGTACAAATGCATTTATTATCTGTGTTATATTCTTGTTTGAAGAACATTGATTAATTTACCTGGGTTTTCTAAATTATTCTGCATAGGTTATCATCACACTGCAAGAATAGGGTAAATTCTAAATTCTATGATGCTTATCCTTTGTCTGCAGTCATTTCAGCACTTTCACTGTATCAGGCATTAATTACATATATTGTATGTTATGATTTTTGTGCTCCTATTTTTATCAGATGCGCATGAAACACAATGAAGTCTACAGAAGTCTGAGTATATCACATTTTTTACCTTTATTAATTTTGTCACTTTTTCAACAAATCATACAGAGTTAATTTGTACATGAGCCATTTGGGATTAAATCATGGATTGTTACTATCTTTCCATAAAACCTACATAACAGGATAACTGGATTTTATTTGTTCATCCTTTTTGCCCTCCTTTAAAATTGGCACACTAGCTTTTCCCACTCTTCTAAAATTTCCTCAGTACCTACTTGAGGACTGCGTTAAAGATTCAAGAGTTTCTTCATTGCTGTAACTGGAAAACCTCTCTCTTAAATTGTAAAGGCAGGCTTAGAGTTTTGAGAATATGTTTGAAATAAAAGTTATTACTTTTCCATATACATCTTTACCTATGTATTTACCTGCAGTGGATTTCATCTACCATTTTATTGCCCAGTCCCTGAAGGTACAATATAGTTAAAGATTAAGAAGTGTCTGCAGTATCTCAATTCCAGTAACATTATCTGCACTTCTTCACAGTCAGCCCTTTTTTCTGCTGCCTAAAATAGCTTAATAACTTAAGGAAATGTTGACACTTTATATTCACCCTCTCTTCCTTCCAGATATTTAGAAATACACTGATCAGTATAAGAACCAAAAACTTCACTGTAGATCTCCACAGGGATCCTCTTTCTACACTGAGAATGGAGTGGTAATCTCTCTTTCCAATCTTTTAGCCAATTATTTATACATGCAAGAATCTTGTTTTTAATCTTCTGGCTTCTCAGTTTCTTAAAGAGCCCTTGGTAAGGGATCTTGTCAAATGCCTTCTGGAAATCCAAATAATCTGTATCATCAGGGTGAATCTTATTCATTCTCTTGTGTTTTATTTAAAGACCTTGTATTGATTTGTGAAGAATTATTTCTCTTTACAGAAGTAGTTGTAGCTCCTTCCTAGTCCATGTTATTTATTAATATGTCTGTTCACTCTATTCTTCATAATCGTTCTGGCTGAATTGCACAATATAGATGCTGGAG
The DNA here is from genome assembly GCA_025447955.1 of Psilopsiagon aurifrons. NCBI lineage: Eukaryota > Metazoa > Chordata > Aves > Psittaciformes > Psittacidae > Psilopsiagon > Psilopsiagon aurifrons. Next base: position 5,809 of record JAOEHY010019989.1, read on the forward strand.
CTACTGGTCTGTAGTTCCTTTAAAATCCATCAGCAGCTTTTTTTTTTAAAACAAATTCTGTGTTCACCATTACTTAGTTAATAAATTGTTTCAAACTAAGACTGTGCATGGCAGTTGACATAGTCCATTCTTCCATCAGCTTAGGATTCTTGGGAAGGTGGCTTGTTGCTGTTCATTTTATCTTTTTCTTTGATAAACTCTTTTAGAAACATTTCTAAGCATTTCAGAAACATTCCCTCCTGGACACCTGGTCCCTGGGGACACTCTCCTGGGCCGGTTCGGCTGATGGCAGCTCCCAAAGCTGCTCCCCCTTGGCTCCCTGCAGCCTCACAGAAACGGAGGCTAGGACAAGGGCCAGGAAGGTGAAGAGCAGCTGGACGGACAGGTACAAGTCCACTGCCAAGTCCATTCTGCCCTGCTGCTGAAGCATGCCCGTATTACAAGTCATTACCATAAAGTACAATGAAACAAGAACCTTAGCACAAGCCCCTATCTGATAAACACTAAGACAGCAAATACTGGCTGTAGTTAAGGTACCACATGCTGAAACTGTGAGATCAAGAGCAACAACTTTGAAAGCCAATAAATCAGCATCGTGACAAGTGACTATTAATCTGCAACAATGAAAGCTTATCACAAATACAATTAGACACACTCCAGTCAGATCTGTTGTTATCTCAACCCTTTGTGCCTCATGTTGGGCACCAAAAAGAACTGTCATGGTTTCAGTCAAGTCAGCCGCATAGCTCCTTCACTCACTCCATCCCCCGCTTCCTCCTTCTGCTCCCGGAGGGATGCAAAAGAATGCAACTCCCACAGACTGGCATAAGAACAGTCCAGTAACTAAGGTATAACACAAACCACTACTGCTACCACCAATAATAATAATGATAAGGGAAATAACAAGGGAAGAGAATACAACCACTCACCACCTGCTGACTGATACCCAGCCTGACCCAGCAGTGATCTAGCCCTTCTGGGTAACTGCCCCCAGTTTATATAGTGAGCGTGATGTGCTGTGGTATGGAATACCTCTTTGGCTAGTTTGGGTCAGGTGTCCTGTCTCTGCTTCCTTCTGGCTTCCCCTTATCCCTGGCAGAGCATGAGGCTCAGAAAGTCCTTGGTCAGAGTAAACATTCTAAGCAGCAGCTAAAAACACAGCACTGCACCAGCTACTAAGAAGGAGAAGAATGACTGCTACTGCTGAACCCAGGACAAATATTTTTGTTTTAATAAATATATATAATATTTTTATTATATAATAAAATATTTTTTATTCACTGTTATCCATATTTATTGTTTTTTAGATACTTCCTTTAATTTCTACTGCTGCTGTTCTGTTTATCCCCCCCCAGTTCTTGCGGCTGTTGTTGCTAGTCTTTTACCCTTCCTTTTTCTATGCTTGTGGTGCTCTAAATCTGTCAACCAGATGTAACTTACAGGAGTCCTGATTACAAGCAGATTTGCAGGCTCTTGTATGCTACTTTCTATTTTAAAAAGTTGACTTGGGATTTGGAAAAAGCTCCCATTTAGTTCTTTAAATAGAAAGAAAATACTGTAACTCAATATTGGCGGCTGGTAAGCACTACTGAAAACAACTTGTGGCTAGAAACAGATTTGTGACGTTGTTTGGCTTTATATATGATGATGTTTTTTTTCATGCTATTAGAAAATGTGTGTAGATGGGAGTTTGTTTTCATTTTAAGCATCTCTAAAGGTGTAAGTCCTTGTGCTGCCAGTGAAGGAGACAAGGGAAGACTGTCTGCATTTCTGAAAAAAATTTCCCAGGCAGTTTCAATGACCTGTATGGTAGGTATATTTCAACTGTAGGGCTGTTCTAAGCTGTGCATTACCCTAAGAAGTTAATTTTTCTGTCCTGTCCCTAGCATTCATAGAACTAACTACATTCACTAACCAAAATCTGCAAGGCAAAAATGCTGGCTCTTCCCAGTCTCTTAACTCAGTATTTTGTCTGCAGTGGCAATAACAGCCTGTTCAGCTGAGCAGTCTTCTGATATATTCTGTCATGCCAGTCCAACCTGTTATTATAAGCAGCATGCAAGATACATCTTCCTGCCCTCTTCATGTCCACACAAATCTGCCCTTGGGTGGGCAGCATGGAGAGACTGGGTATACTTCTACAGTATAGAAGTATACAGTATAGTTATACAGATACAGTATATAGTTATACAGTATATAGTATACAGTATACAGTATAGTTGCTGTATAGTGACAGCAAGACACTGTCAGCTGGGTATCAATGTCCAAAGGCAGAGGAGAAATGGGATCTAGTCGTAAGAAAAGAGACCCTGAGACAGTATGGCATGCCTCTGAACATGCAGTCACTACAGTGTGACAGCAATTCGCTGAAGACCATTAAATGATGACAGTAATTGAACAGTAGCTTGTCATCAGAGAAGTGGAGATCAACAGTACAGTATGGTTCAGGGGGCTTTTGGGACAGGCTGTGTGTATGAGGTGTGCGCCTCCTGGCTGATACTGTGTAAGTGTTCTGGGAACATGTGGTGCTCTCATCCTTTTTGTTGACTTCACAAAAGTGCCATATAGTGCCAAACAGTACCTGATGTAAAGCCCATTGAAGTCAGTGGCTGTCCTGGTTAGTTACAGTCCTGAAACAAGTCCAGATTTCGCTGGGTAAAAGTGTACAATTTCACTCTAGGAAATTACCAGTAGCATTCATCTCTGCATTCCAATGTTATCCAGTTCATTCAACAAAATTGGTCTTAAAAGGAAATATTTATTTGACCCAAAAAAAAGTTAAGGAACAATTTTACATTAAAAGAAACATGGGATTTTTACATTTGTGGAAAAGACAGCATTAAAAGCTGATTAAAATTAGCTTTAAATAGACAGCTGTAATCTTACAGTCCCCATCATCTGAAACAGGGAACAGATGACCCTCATTATGCTACAGGAAATATATTTTCAACATATTAAAAAAAAATTATAAAATTTGTAAAAAACAGTCCTCAGTATTTTGGATGTTGATTATGTATTTTGGGACAATCTTCACAAATTAGGTGTTTAGGACAAAGTATCCATCCATCCAAAGTGATGATCATTCCTTGTAAGTTGTGAAAATGAACAGATGTGGACTTAACTCTGTTTTTCTATTGCTGCTTCAGGAAAAATGAAAAATTTTGGGGGCAAACCAGGTCCAGAATTATCTTGAGATCAAAGACTGAAGTTGTAAGGGGCTTTTCCATTGATTTCTCAAGTTTGGGTGGATCCTCGTTACAAAATCCTGCATATGAAGCCAAAATTTTTTGCAATTCATATTACCTCAGTTTATGTTTTACAAAGTGTAATCATTGTACAGACTCTGCAGCCTTTCCCACACGCTGAGTGTGATACAGTAATCTGCTGCTTCTCAGTAGATTATCCTGTCTGAGGAAATGTATATGCCTGCAAAATGATAGCTTTCTCATTCCTACTTATTTGTATATTTTCCTATTTATACCTTTTCCTATTTGTATTTATTGACAGAATGGGCCAATCCTGTTTTTGCAAACATCTATGTCATGGTTGTTGTGCTGCCATTATGAAGTGGAAAACTGCAAGAAAATCATTATACCAAATGCTTGCAGAACTGAAGTTATAATCAACGACAATCTAAAAAAAAAAAAAAAAAAAATTAAAAAAAAGAGTATTTATATATAAACACTATCAGTTTTGAAACCAAAGCTTAGTGAAGGTATTTCCACTGTCAATCTAGAACAGAATATATACTTCACTGACAAGAGCGCTAAGTATTTGTGCTGCACGTAAGAATGCCTATTAATACTTGCTATTTACAGCAAATATTAAATATGGTTATTCCAGATGTTAAAGGAAAAAGCATATTTTCTCTCCGTAGAATTCTATTATAATGTTTTTTCTTCATGTCATATGATTGCATCTCACAGTCTGTTGATTAATTGCTTTTAGATATCAATGGATATCAGTTAATATTTGGTTATTATTACTAAGGGATTTAAAAATATTACATAATTTTATACCCAGGAGTGAAAACATCAGGACCACAACTATGAAGAACATAAAACTGAACGCAAAAATATTACTTAGGCCAGTCTTATACTCTTTACGTAAAAACAAAGACAATTAGGTTGCATGAATTTAATTTAGAATCTACTCTGAAGTGTTTGGGTTTATTCTTTTCTCTTGCAGTCCCCAAACCAGGTAGCCTTATTGATTTTTTATGCATGAGGCAGTTCATATCTCTCCAGCTTGCAACAGTACTATTACCTTCTTGAAAGTAATTCTGACTGCATTCTAACCAGGTTTAGTCTTGTAAGGACTTTGTTTTTCCACATGCAAAAAGATAAGTTAAATGTATTTTGAAGTCTTTTTAAGATCAGTGCTTTTACAGACAGTAACTATACATTCATGACTGACATATTGAATTAACTCGTTGTGTTAACTCATTAACTTAGGCAAATCTGGTACTTAAGTAAAGCTAAGTGTAGAATTGTAAAATGTGACTGAACTGATAGAAAGAAAGGTAAAACTAATAATTTTACAACCCATTTTGTCACATAAAAATGATGCCAGACAGGCCTTACATGTTTGGTTCATGTTACGCTTTAAAAGGTACGTTTTAAAAGATAATGCAACACTGATTCTTTCTATTTGCTGTGTGAATTCAGAATCTTTGGAGACACTCAAGACTTAGTTTAAAATTTTTTTTTAAAATACATTTTCAAAAATACTACAATCCAGGTTCATGGCTCCGCTAAGTATCACTACCTGCACAATAATTAGTTTCATTTCTTTATGTCACAGGACCATATGGTCTTCCAACATGTAATTACTATAGAGTTAATGGGGAACATGCATTACACAAACTGTAAAGTTGGAAAATTACAAACCCTTTAGAAAATTTTCTTTTGTCATTTCCAAACTGTTAACAACAACATAAGCAAGTGGAGATATGAGTTATTTAATAGTATAATTGATTTTGCAGCCTATTTTATGTCAGATTTTAAATTGTTGCATTTTTGCTGAAACTTTTGTATTTTAAAATAAATAATATCTGAAACGGAAATATAGAAACAAGGGTAGCTATAGTTAAGAAGCTTAAGAAAAAGCTTTCATATTTGATTGCACGTGGGACTTCTAAGAGGCAGGAAACCATTGTCTTCTTCCCCTTATTTCCCTCCTGTAGTCTATTCTGATTGACTTTGTTCCTGCCTTTTATCTTCTCCAATCCTTTTCTCTCATTTCCGTATGTATTTCTTGCAACAGCATGCGTCCCATTGTTTCCAATCAAGCCTTTGTGGCAGCAATTCCTAATACATAGATCCTCTTCTTCCTTGGTGAACTGGAAGTCCAGTTGTTTTGGGTAGGTTAGTTTTGTGGCCTTCTCTATTATCTACAGTGGATTCAGAGCAGCCCTGCAGAAATAGACTTGGGGGTGCTGATTGATGAGAAAGTTAAGATGAGCTGGTCATGTGCGCCCTCAGCCCAGAAAGACAACTGTATCCTGGGCTGCATCAAAAGGAATGCGAGAATCAAAAGGAAGATAGAGGGAGGTGATCCTGCCCCTCTACCCTGCTCTCATGAGACTTCACTTGGAGTACTGTGTACAGTTCTGGTGTCCTCAACATAAGAAGACCTGAGGAGGGCCACAAGGATGATCAGGGAACTGGAGCACCTCCAGCATGAAGTCAGGCTTAAAAAAACTGAGGCTGATCAGCCAACAGAAGAGAAGGCTGTGTGGAAACCTCATAGCAGCCTTCCAGTATTTGAAGAGGTCCTACAAGTTTGCCGGAGAGGAGTTCTTCAGCAGGGAATATAGCGATAGGAAAAAGTTCAAAATTGAACAGACGAAGTTTAGGTTAGGTATAGTAAGTTCTGTACTGTTCAGGTAATGAGGCACTCAGACAGATTGCCCATAGAATTGGTGAATGCTCCATCCCTGGCAGTGTTCAAGGCCAGGCTGGAGAGAGCCTTGAGTGGCATGGCCTACTGTGAGGCGTCCCTCTCCGTGGCAGGGGGCTTGGAACTGGACAATCTTAAGGTCTTTTCCTACCCTAACCATTCTATGATTTTATGATTCTATGACTGGTGGTTATCACCAAGCACTTCATGATGGGGGCAGATGCACAGAGGGCAAATTCAAGGCTCTCTTCAGTCAAGTAAGAAAAGGAAATGAGAGCCTGAGGAGGATTTAGTTCTTGCAGATCACTTTTCTGCTGGCAGGACAAAATGCTGCATAGTTAGGACTTTTTGTGTGTTTATTTCTGAAATGAACTTCCATTACATTTGTTTGAGAAGTGATAACAAATAGAAATTTCCTAGAGGACACATGATCTCAAAACCAATATATTTATCTTATAATTTAAAAATGCCCATAAAAATTTGTCTAGAAATGCTGAATCTATGATCCTCAAGATTTTTTGCTGCAAAGAACAAAGAAGCAAGGAACTGAGCATTACAAAAAGCTCAAAATAGGGTGAATGTGGGGCATTTTTATTTTGCATCAACAATTTGCATAATAAAAGATAAACTGACAAAAGAAGTGATTTAAAACAAGAAGGATTAGTTGAATAATTAAAAACACATTATAGTAACCAAACTTAAATGTAGCAAGATGAATAGCTCTTACATGCTGTGGTGAGGTGGTACATAAAATCCTCACGTGGAAGCAAAACGAATATGAAAATAAACTGAAAAAAACCCACCATGTTTCAAGACTTTTTTAGAAAGACAGCATTACATACCTGTATGCATGCATTTTTTTAATACGTATTTTACAAAGTAATTTATATTTCTATCTTATATGTCTGCCCTAAGGGTCAAACAAATGCAAGTGGGAAAATATAATTAACATAGAATTATAAAACCAACTGTGAAATGTATTTTCTTTATTTCCTCATGATAACTGGGGAGAAAGAAAAGCAATGGGTACAACTGACATTCCTTGTTTAATGCAGCTTACTTAGTGACTGGCATAATGATAAGTGATGGTAATTTACCTTAAAAACCTTAATGAGTGGATCATTACTATAGAGAAATGGGAAGCAAACTTTAATCCCACAGAGGCAGAGCTCCATGGTTGGCTGTGCAATAACCAGACAGAACTCTGAATGAGATTCCCAAGCTTCTGTTCCCTAGATAAAATTTTCTCTCACTCCACTTTTGCAAAGGTAATGAGGAGGTAATGAGGCTTGACTTGAATTTTTTCAGCACTTGATTCCCTTCATTCCCCAGCAGGTTCCCATAGGATAGAGTAAGATGCTGGATTTATATAAAAGCTGTGCTGATAGATAGGTGGAGGAGGTGAGCCATGCTATTTGGTTTTGGATTCTGTCTGTATGAGAAGGGGTTCAGATAAATTTCAAGTTCTTTCAGCACTGTCAATTCACTCTGATAGTTTCCACAGAATAAGACAATTTGACGACATGCAGGCCTTGTCAGGGCTGTTGACTGTTTATTTTGTCACTTTACTGATACTAAACACTGACCTTTCTGTGCCACCTTTTCTTCCTCTTTCCCCCTATTTTTCACTAGCTTAATACATACATCTGAGTAAATAATAAAACCCAAAAAGGTAGGCAGAAATGTTGTATTAGATCATTAGCTTAATTTGAGCTGAAAGGTCTTTGTTGTAAGTTGGGGGTGGGAAGGGACCTAGGGACCTTTGCAAAGTATTTTGCTGGCAAGCTTGTTGAGATTTGATTGCCTTTGTTGTGATAATCTGAAATTAATTTGCACTTGAACCCATCTTTCTTCTGGGCTCAATTTAAACACGGTTATAATTATGCGCCCTGCATGAAATTGAGAACAGACACTGATATGACAAGTCTGAATTTTTTAATTCCCCAGGTACTAAAGGCTTTTTTCCCCACTTATCTCACAAGGTAATAAAACAAAATGTTTCAGTGAAGCACATGCTTAAGAGAGAGGTATTTGCCTGAGGGGAAACAGTAATAATCAGTGTATTGCTACACATTTACTCATGTACTTTCTCAGTAGGTCAATCTCTTTCTTTTAAAGTGATGTTAAACTTCTGCTAATATTGGTTGATTTGTACCCAGTATAATATAAAAAAAGTTGAAATGATCTGTTTTATTCTATTTCAGCAGCTCCTCATCTGAAAAGCTTTTTCTCAAACATCCATTTTGACAGATACTTTTTTTTTAAACCCAACACACTATTGAAGACTACTTCCTAACATCCACAATTGATCTTAGCAGTGCACCTTTCTTGTTCTCAGTATGAGCTGTAATATCCTTATCAGTATTCTTTTAGTTTTAACCCAGATTAGTGTTTTTGGTGAGGAATCTCATTAACTACAGTAAGACCATCTTCTTTTGTGATTTCCTTTGGAATTGTAATGTACGAAAAGGCCGACAAGGTCAATGCCCTGGGCACAAATTCCTCTTTAAATCATCATTCAGCTCAGAGTAACAACATTCTCCTTAGAAATAGACATTTTTAAAGATCTGGAACAAGCTGCTGAGTTTCTTGGAAGAGAAAATCATCCCGAAAAGAAACAGAAATTAAGAGAATAGGAAATCAAGTGTAGAATCTGCTGAGTAACTATTTGCTAGACCCATCTATTTTCTTTTAACCAGTATAATTATCATTCCCTCTGCCTCCTAAACTTGTATACTGTGCCTTTTTGAAAGAAAAAGGGGGCATTTTTTAGTTAAGCTGCTCTACATTTTAATACAGGTTTTGAAGCTATTAATGATACTACTGAGGTAACAACTTTCAAGCTTTAAAAATTGTAGGTTTACTCTCCTCAGAGTTGTAGACTGCATTCAGCTGAGCTTCTTGAGCAAATTACATAACTGAAAAAGAAAAGAAAATCCTATGGTTTTGCCAATTAAAGCAAGGGTGCAATTTCTGCCAAACTATTTTATTAGTTGCAATGTAAAAAAATAAATGAAGAACACATGCTAAATATTTCACCATTCTCATTCAAATCCCTATTGCTATTACAGAAGAACAAATTATGCGAAATAACTGAATAGCATCTCGTTGTGGCTAAAGAAGAGCTTGGTCTTTGCCTTTTTAAAGGACTCAATATTCATTTGAAGGAAAAAGTTCTATGCAAATTGCAGTTTATTTATTTTTATCTGATAGTGGTTTTCATAGTAGCTATAATGGAAATAAAATTGAAAATAGATGGTGCAAAGAGGATATTTATCCTACTCTGCCTTATGAAAAGAAATGCTACAAGATTTGCATAGTTTTAGGGCAAAAGAGCAAAGATAGAAAAAGTAAAATACAGAGTTATAGAATCATAGAATGGTAGAGTAGTAAGGATTGGAAAGGACCTTAGGATCATCCAATCCCCCTTTCACGGACAGGGATGCCTCAGAATAGATCATGTCACCCAAAGATCTCTCCAGCCTGGTCTTGAACACCGCCAGTGGCGAATCAGTCACAACTCTTTGGGCAACCCATTCCAGTGCCTCACCAACCTTACAGTAAAGAACTTCCTCCTTATATCCAATCTAAACTTCCCCTGT
>JAOEHY010019992.1:0-34749 GCA_025447955.1 Psilopsiagon aurifrons
CTCAGCAAGTTTGCCGATGACACCAAGCTGGGTGGTTTGGTTGATACACTGGAGGGAAAGAATGCCATCCAGAGGGATCCTGACATGCTTGAGCAGTGGGCCAATGCCAACCTCATGAAATCCAATCAAGCCAAGTGCAAGGTCCTACACCTAGGTTGGGGCAATCTCAAGCACAGCTACAGGTTGGGCAGATAAGAGATTCAGAGCAGCCCTGAGGAGAAGGACTTGGGGGTGTTGATCAATGAGAAACTGAACATGAGCCTGCAGTGTGTGCTCGCAGCCCAGAAAGCCAACCATATCCTGGGCTGCATCAAAAGGAGAGTGACCAGCAGGTCGAAGGAGGTGATCCTGCCCCCTTATTCTGCTATTGTGAGACCCCACTTGGAGTACTGTGTGCAGTTCTGGTGTCCTCAACATAAAAAGGACATGGAACTATTGGAACAAGTCCAAAAGAGGGCCAGGAGGATGATCATGGGACTGGAGCACCTCCCATATGAAGATAGGATGAGAAAGTTGGGGCTGTTCAGCTTCGAGAAGAGAAGGCTGCATGGAGACCTCATAGCAACCTTCCAGTATCTGAAAGGGGCCTATAAGGATGCTGGGGAGGGACTCTTCATAAGGGACTGTACAAATAAGACAAGTTTAATAAGAAGTTTAGATTAGATATAAGGAAGAAGTTCTTTACTGTGAGGGTGGTGAGGCACTGGAACAGGCTGCCCAAAGAAGTGGTAAATGCTCCATCCCTGGCAGTGTTCAAGGCCAGGTAGGATAGAGCCTTGAAACAAAGAAACAAAACCCCAACAAAAAAAACTCATAACACTTCACACCATTATGAAAGTAGACATTAGATGGCAAATATGCAACTGAGATTATTCTTACTCAGCAGTACAATTTTTGTCATTTTTTTCTGTCTTGAGGTTTAGTAAGCAAGCATGACAGGTATGCACAGCACTTAAAATGAACAGAGTTTAAAATGGACAAAGTCTGATGGCTTCTTTAATAGAATGCATTCCTCATAGTTAATTGATCACACATTCCAGTATCTTGCTTAAAGAAAAAATGTCTTCAATAAGTATATCAAGATGATAAATAAGATATAATAAATTCTATGAAGTGAAATTGCAATCACATAATCTTTTCAAATGGTACAAGGAAGAACTTCTAAAAGACACATTTGGAAGCTTTGGTTCACACAGGGACAGCTGGTATCTGTATTAAGACCATTTAAAGCCTATGACTTAAAAAGATTTAAAACATTTGAAGTATTCCAAATCATGGCATTACCCTGAGAACAGCACTGCTTGGTTACGGCCAAATAAAGTGGTGGTGGTGGAACATAAAAGGATTTGGGAGGCACATTTTGGGTAATCATTGTGTTAGGATTCCACCCAGTGGATGCAGAACACAGAAATGGGAACAACAGGTAGAGATAAGGCTTGCCACCCTGTGTTTTATGCAGAAATTTGGGAGACTTTATATAATAAACTTCCTTGCAACCCTATGCAAACTAGCCAACCTCCTTTGCCCTGCTGCAGGGTCATCAAAAGGTCAAATTAGCAATAGAAATGGAGAATTCTTATGGAGTTGACAAAGGCACTTTTTTGAATTCCAGCCATTGCTTGTGGGGTTTTTCTTTTTCCCCCTGAGTGCAGAGAGAGAAATAAGTTGCTCACACTGACTAATGGGCTCAAGCACAAAAGAGAGAGTACATGGGGGCTGCTTTAGGCTAAGGAAGGTCAAACCAGCCGAGCCTCCAAGCACAAAGAATAAGCAGCTTCCTAATGCAGGAATAGAGAGAGCACAGTGCCTGGCCACTTGGGGGAAATACAGTGGTTATTTAAAGTCCAGCTCACCTGCACTGAAAGACCATGTAAAAGCTGAAAATTAGGTAACAAGAAGGTGGCCCTTATACCAAGTACATTGCCAAATCATGTCTGCCCTTTTGAATGGAAAAGGAGTGAAACTGAGCTTGACCATTTGGCTGGTTTTAAAATATCAGAATATTAAGTAAAGGAGTAAGGACCATGTTACATGCAAAATAAAGTAATCAAACAATTCGGCATTGTAGCATACATTTAAAATTGCTGGGTTTGAAAACAGCCACAAAGAAAGCCAAATTATTGCAACAGAAATAATTCACTTTTGGACACAGTAGCTCATCTCAAAGTCAGCAAATACAAATAAACCCATCTATTCATTTTAAAATTTGCTATCAACACAACACAGGGATTGGCATCCTCTATCTACAGGAAATAACAGTAAAGGAATACTCCACAGTTAATAGGGAGAGAGTTTTTAATGCAGCAAATTACTGCTGGAATATTAGATTATTTCTTGCATCTACTATATGAGCTGAGAGACAAATATTCTACTGCATGAGGTAATCAGGAGACAGATTACTTAGAAGAAAAAAAAAAATCAAATACTGTCTCATACTTCAGTCTCTAGCCTGTCTCATATCTGAGATAACTCATGTTTTCATGCACGTTGTTGGGTGATCTAATGCAAAACATCTTGAGAATGGCTTGGGAGGTTGCATGAGTGTAAGGTAGGAGAAATGAATTCTTCAAAAGTTCAGTTGCAGTGAAACTGTCACAAATGCTGCACCTCTTCTCTATTAAATCTGTCACTATTAACATCAAAACAACTCAAAGATACACTCAAACACAGTGAGGATGCAGTATTCCTTAAAAGAAAATTCATACTTTGATGAATTTAATTCATTCATCACAGAAAAGCATGTTATACATATAAATGCATCTTTGCTTGGAAAATGAACTTATTGTCCTTTTTTAGTATGAGATATGGATAATATCTTCATATGGTATAGAACTACTAAATGCCATCCACCTTGCTTTTAGATGTCTTCCCCCATCAGAAGATAACTAAAACCACATTCATACCCTAGTTGGTATGAATGGACATAGTCATATTGTTTCCCAAATATAATTTAAACTTCTCACTAAACAGACATAAATCCAATAAAATACTCTTAGAGCCTAGACATGCAGTTTGTTTCAAAGAAAGGATATAAAAGATAATTAGTGACAACAGGAATGGTTACAAAGGACATCTCAGGTAAGCTACTAATGTGTCTTGGGGTGACAGAAAAAAATGCTTATGAGCACTAATTCTACTAACACTCTTTACCCAGTGATTATGAGGCCTCTTAACCATGAAGCAGCAACACATTTTTCCTGCTTTGGAAACAATTGACCTGAGGAGTAAGGATAACGTTGAAATAGCTCTAAAAGCAGGGTTAACACAGTTATGCTTTCTGTTGTGATGTATGGAACAAGAGAAAATATCAAAAGCCTCCTGGAATCAATTTGAAACACTGCTGTAGCTGTATTCCTCATGAAATAGAAATAAGCACTGGTAACACTGTGGAGTTTGTGAGCAGAGAATTCACATATAAATCTTAAAAATGGCAGAATTTAACATTCATGATAAAGACTAAAGGAAAACCATGAACCCGCAAGACTGCAATGAAGCAGTTATGTATTTAATTCTTTGTGCAAAAGAAAAAAAAAAAAAGAGACCCTGTGTAGTTCTGAAAGTACTAATTTTTTTACCAGATCGAATCACAGCTCAGATGTATCACTGTCATTAGCCTTACTGTTAATTGTCTTTTCAACAAATTATCACTTGGTGCTCCTTACAGCCCTTTTAATGTAACATAAAAGAAAATGATTTGTCAACTTTAAAGACTTATGAATCTGGATCTTAACACAGATGAGTGAAGCAGCCCTCAAGGGTTACAGCTAGTTGTTGACTAAATAATGGCACCAAAGACATCTGTATTGCAACACAGAGAGAAGCACAGTTTGAAATTGACTGTGTCAAAGACCTGACTCACCCCAGGCTGCACAGGGAGAAGAAAGCTATGGATCAATGAGAATTTGGGGTTTTAACAGCAATAGTGTACTGCACAAATGCCAGATTCCTGGTATACCCATGCCCTAACCATCCCACCCATCTGCAATGTCACTCTTCAACAACCTGGATCTGCTGCTAAATAGCACCTCTAGCACCATGTTCTACCTCCTTGAAAGCACTCTTTTAAGTGGCTCCCCCAAGAGAGACAACATAGAAAAATACTGCAAACAAGGCTTTGACATCTCCTGGAAGCAGCTGGACATGAGGAGAATTTGTGCTCCCAAAAAATAAACATTCTCTTAAATCCCATGGAACACCGTGTCCAGTCTTTCAATAGTATGTGAGCTTTGCTAGAGTGGGGAGAGGGTTGCAAGAGGTAGGAGAATGCCACTGCACACAGTGGATGCATACACAGTTTTCCAGTAACCATCTCTCTTACAATTCCCAATAACGCCCAGTATCATATTCCTTTAAGTAACTCAATTTTGGAAGCTGCTGCTCAAAACGGATTTAGATATTTGCTGATTATGGCAGTCAACCAGGGAAAACAAACAAAACACAAGTAAAAAAGACAAACAACAAAATAACCCCAAAGCAAAACAAAAACCAGCTAGAGTTAACAGCAGGACAAACTTTATTTGCTTAGAGGTTTTGTAATTCTTGAAAATCTGACTGTTGCAATCTTGCTTATATCATTGCTTTTCTGGTACATGCAGCTATGCCAGATGACCTGTAGCTGAAATTATCATTTGAAAAAAGTCCCCCACCCATTTTTTAAGCCTACTTAGTCACAGGGAAGAAAAAAGGCTACAAAAATGATGGGGGGATGGAATACCTCTCCTGTGAGGAAAGGCTGAGAGAGTTGGGGTTTTTCAGTATGGAGAAGACTCCAGGGAGACCTTATTGAAGCCTTTGTGCTCTTAAGAAGGGCTTACAAGAAATGTGGGGAAAGACTTTGTAGGAGGACCTATTACAATAGGAGGAAGAATAATGGTTTTAAACCAAGAGAGAGGAGACTCAGGCTGGACATGAGGAAGCAATTTTTTTACAGTTAGGGTGCTGAGACACTGGAATAGGTTGCCCAGAGAGGTGGTGGACACAGCATCCCTGGAGACATTCAAGGCAAGGCTGGGTGTCATCCTGTACAACCTGATCTAGTTGAAGATGACCCTGCTCATTGTGGGGGGGTTGGACTAGATGACCTTTGAAGGTCCCTTTCAACCCAAACTATACTATGAATCTATGATGCCATGAAGAAAAGAAAGAATTACCTTTCTTGGAGGGAGAATGTAGATGGCGGGGAGGAAATCAATATTTTAAAAGAAGATTAAAAAAGATTCATATTTTAATTAGTCTCCTTAGTTCTGTCTAATGATAAACTGGTCTCTGAATGACTGTAAAATTCTGCTCTCCTATTCCTTGTATGCCAAATTCTCCTTTGTAATGCACTCACTTTTATTTTCAGTTTTATTTTGGGGCTATATATCTATCCAGTTTGTTAAGATATATATTTTCTAAATCTGTTTTTCCCTTTTATCCAGAGTTGGAAGACAAAAGACAAGAATTACTTTAATGTGCCAACCTGCCCTATTCTGACATTTTGAAGAAGATGACTACAAAGCAAGAAATCCCTGCACCACCTTTTAAGGAAGGCATTAAGTCCCCCTCTTGATCTAAAATTGTTTTCCAAATCTGGAACTCCTTATTGCAAACTATACAGTAAAACCTCATGTCCACAAAAATGGACAGAGAATTTGCGGTAAAAAGTGTTCACCATACGAGTGGCAGATATGGGATTTGGGCTCGGACCTCCCAAGGTTTTACAGATAAAGCAGCCTAGGATCTGCCATACGATTTTCACCAGGGAGGTATACCAAAGAAATGCAGTCTTTTGGAAGAAACAGAAATGCAAGTTTCCAGTTATAATTAAACAACCCATGGAACTTCTAATGAAACTGTACTCATTAGTGATACAGCCAACCGAAGCAATTAAACTCTTTACTATTCTCGTAGCTAAAAGACTTGATTATGATGCTCATTTTCTTCTCTTTTTTATAATTTTGTCTCTAACAATTATAGCAACTGCAGTAATGCGATCCAGAAGAAACAGAGTTGTGTTGCTAGCTAATCAATTCTAGTTCATATGGCATAGAGCTTCTAATTATGAAATATAAGTCTTCACAAGGACACAACACTAAAAAAAAAAAAGACAGAAGAAATAAATTTTTTTCTGGAACATAAAACTGGCTGACTGTAACTGGCAAAAAGGGATATGGTAATAAAAATTAGGAAATTCAATTATTTTGAAACTGTTTTTTAGAAAGATAATTTTTGATCCTGCAATAAGTGACAGCAGGATAAGTGTCTAGCACTGACTTTATTTTTTGCAGTAGACTGAAAAAAAGTCTGCTTATTTTCTTCTGTCAAGAATGTAATAGTGCATACTAAACACACAAAAAAAGAACAAAACACAAAAATTTTATTAGTGTTAAATCATCACTATTATTTGCAATATGACAGTACACAGAAGTCTGTAATGATATCCAGTCAGGTTCTGCCTGACCATATATTAGCAGCCTTCATCAGGAATTTATAATCTGAGGATGGAAAGAGGAAGTGAGGTAGAGAGGATATTCACTGTCATCACTTTACAAAATAACAGCCCACAATCAAAGATCTTAAAGCTAGTACTTTCAAAGATAAATAGGCATTTAATTCGTTTTGAATAAATTACAAAATGTTAGCTTAAGACCACATATGGTACATCTCTGACGTGACCTGTCAAGCATGGAGAGGAAAATAACTAGTACCTTCTCACTACAAGCTTCTCTTTTCCATCTATCATTCCAGAGCTAGAAGAATTCAGAGATGGAAATACACAGGCTCTTTTTACACAAAGTATCTTTAAAGCTTGAGATTTTTTACAAAATATTCTTTTGTAACATATGAACTAACACTATTTAATTGGACACTTTTGCTATATTCAGCCACTTTAGAGAGAAAAACTACCAACAAAAACCCCAGAGTATGTAACTTCAGGAAAATATTGCCAGCTCCTTGTTAACAGCATAACTTTGTATCAAATAGCAAGATGCGCGTAGATTGCAATTTTAAGAGATACGCAAGAGATACCCTGCATTAAAGCGTGACAATTGAGAGTTTGCCAAGTAAAAAACCTGTTTGCTATCATGACATTTTTGTGCATCTTAGTTTAAACAATGCATTAGTATTTAATATACCCTGTGCAAGATAGAAACATATTTTAAATTCTGATAAAAAGAAGAATGGTGTATGGCACTAAATAAAAAAAAAAAAAAAAAAAAAAAAAAGAAAATATCCAGAGATATGTATATAAATACTTTAATTATGAATCTTTTATTAAGAGCTAGTATTGTTTGTTCCCTTACTGAGGCTTCTGTGTACACAGATGCACAGATAGCCAGATGCCTCATTACATATATTGTCATCAAGTTGAAGATGTTCTCAACAATTAAATAAGCAAGGCATCAGCTATGGCACAAAACTCAAACTCAGCAGCTGAGTCTAACATTCACAGGATTAAGTAACACAGAATATTGAATGATTTATGCAAAACATAAGTCATTATCTGTAAGAGAAACTGTTTTTTTCTTTCTACTATCAAATGAAAAAAAAAATGATTGGGGGACTCATCAGGCCATCATTCCTTTATTTGATTCATACAGGGACAAGCTAAAGACCAAAAAGATGGAGACAAAAGTTGACAAATTTTGCAAGACATGATGTGAAATATTTAAACAATATTTCTGTCATTATTTACTCAGTGAATTTGCTCGCAGCTCAGGTCACTGAAGCACCCCTGGAGATGCAAGGGCACACCTGAGGCAACTGAACCTGAGCATTTTCTGAATTAAAAAAAAGAAAAAAATCCCCAAACATGACTTGTTTGACGTGAAGTGCATCTCTGGTGTATCACCATCACCAAGAGATACCCACTTTAGTGCAACACCAGAGGATGGCAGTATGGCCGTGCCAGGGCTGATGGCCAAGATTAATTTTCCAGCGCCGCACCACTGCAGCTACATTGTCTATCTGAATTGCTGTCTCCTCCCGGTCTTGCACTATGCTCAAGCACTGGTCCCCTTCAAGCTCCCAGCACTGGCATGTCTGAAAATCCCTAGGCTGTGCCAGTGGACTACCATTAAAGACCCTTCCTTGGCTATAAAATGGGATATTAACCTAGATCTATTAACCTGAAGAATATCTTCTCCCTTAGCATTAACAAATACGTTTTCAGATTTTTTTTGTCTGCAACTGTATTAATAGTCTTTGTTGGTTTTAACAAAGATTTACTATTCTTTGTTAGTTATACAAAAGTTTGGTGCTCACTTTACATCTCTGAAAATAGCAGTATTTGGAGAGCTAAAAAAAAAAAAAAAAAAAAATGGGAGAGTGACCTTTCAATAAACACAGGAAAAAAAAACAGGCTTCAGTGATTTTACCACACTCCTGCAACATTCATTTTCCGTACTAAAATTTAAAATTAGAATGTATTATTCAGTATTTTTATCATTAGAACTGCACAGAACAGACCTGTTTCCTGAAACCAACAGTGAGGCTCCGTTTCAAGTGTTTTGCTGAACATACTGGTTATAGCTTTATGCAAATTAATCAACAGGACAGATACTTTTTTTTTAGGCTTAGCCACATGTGCATTTTGGTTGAATTGCTTTTTAGAGGTAACAACATAGCATAGCATGTGAGATAGAAGGCCTTTTTCAGCAGCTTATATCAGAGCTGAAGCATCTGCTAATCCAGATGCAGTAAGGCAAGTTTGTACATGTGAAAACACTTGCATTTTAAATATTTTTTTTTCAAAGGACCTCACAACATGTGAATGTTTCATATGTGAAGAATGCGAATAGTGAGCATTTAGAGCAGTGAGCATGATACTATAATGTGCCTAAATCTGAAATGAGTGTACAGGCGTGATTCAGATAATCCACTGCATAGTAGCAAGAGTGATTAATTCCTCTGAAACTCCTGGTACCTACCGAACACCACATTTTCTTTATGAAAAATGCATAAACCTTCCACCTCCCATTTTATACTTTATAATACAAACAGTGATCAGAATAAGGCTCAAGTAGCAATCCCCCCCAAAATACACAGCTCTGCACTTATCTAAATAAGATAGGCCTGGAATACCTTGGGGTAATTAAAAATCAGTGGGTCAACACTGAAAAAAAATCCAGATCACAAACTGCACACTTAGTGAAGACTCCACAGAATGGTAATGGCATCCAAAATACCTTTTTTCCCCAGTTTAGAAATTAAGTATTACTGAGAGAGAGTGTGTAGGTAAAAAATACTATTGTCATCTTTTTTTGCTGTGGATAAATAAAACACTTTCATTCCTGGTCTATAAATCCTTTTAAGCAGCTAAAAAAAAAAAAAAAATAAATCCAAACTCAAATAAACAGTGTCAACAGCCATGCTACACATTAGAAGGAATAACAGTAACAAGCCCCAACTGACCTCTGAGAAATCAAACACCAGACGGGAGCAGAGCATGACACACTGCCCAGGCACCTGTGATTGCAGGCAGAGCCTGGAGAAGTACAGGATTCATAACCCAGAGGAAGAAGTGGCCAAACTACACTTTTGGACTCTTCTGAGGATAAGACTGCTTTGGAAACTCTTCTAGGAAGCTTAGTCCCACTTACAAGTTCCATGGCACGGTAGTCTGTATGTTTCATTGCTTATCAACATCCCCGCACCAATTCCAGACTCGCCTCTTGCAGTTTCTTGACCATCTTTCCCCATCAAGTCTTGCCTGAATGTAAAAATACATGATATTACTACAGATACTACAACCACCTATCTTTGACCTACCACAAACACCACTGAGAACCTTTGTGCAATATCACTGCAACACTATCACAAGAGAAAATCCCAGAAAGCACATTTGTGACATAGTTAAAAAAATAAATAAAAGTCTAGTTTTTCATTCTACTCTGACCTGGTCCCTGAATCACTTCTTCATGTTGAGTACTTTTCATGTTTTAGTGTAAAAACAGACAGCACTGTTCATGCATCTGTCATACAACTTAATTGTAAAAAGGATAAAGATATGCAACACACCACAGGGTAGTCTGAAAAGACAATCACACTAAAAGCTTTGAACAGTGTTTTTCTCTACACTAATACATTTATTTTGTAAAAATAAGCAGGAAGAGATTTTATATCACATCATCTAGACATTTTAGATGTCTTCCTCTCTTTGGGAGTTAAGAGATCAACTCGCCATTCCTCAAGACAGGTAGAGAGCTACAATAAAAAGAGGAGAAAGGGCAAGTGAAAACATGTAATTAAATTCTCAGAGAGTTCTGATTGATAAAAATTAAATTAGTAAAATTTCTTCATCTAATATTAAGCTGCTCTTGTACACTGAATTGTCACCTGCATTAGACAGAATTATTTTCTATTGACCAGAGTTTCATTACAGAAATGACTTATTACTATGGTGTTAAACAAACACATCAAACAACAAACTGCAGTCAGCCACCTGATACTATGGTCTTCCAAGCCTTGGGATTATCAGCTTTGAATAGTAGCTTAATGCCATGATACGAGGTGCCTGGATTTGCTACTGCTGTTTGGCTTTTCATTAATTCATACAGTTGTGCTGAATTTTTTTTCTAATCATAAAAACATCAAGAAGACATGCTGAAACCAAAGAAAGTTTCATTCTTTTCTTCCTGATGCTAATAACTTAATTACTAAAATCTAGTAACCAAATCTCAAAAACAGCATGAAAGACGCACAAGAATGGATCATTATGCTCAAGTCTAGAAAGATATCAAAGAAGTTTAGCATGACCTTGCTGTAGATAAAATGACAGATTCAACTCTAGGATCTAGAACCAGACAAAAGTACATGCAGACTGTGGCAGAACATGGACTCCAGGAAGGAAAAAAAAACAGGCAGCAAAACTGATCAATTATTTTCTCTGAGAACTTCATCAGCAAAACCCACTAGCCACCATGGAATGTTTGTCCCCCTTTGCCACTATGTCACTACTGACATGGAGCCACTGTGCTGCAGAACACTCCTTACACAAGTTTTTTCAAAAATAAATATAAACAGCACTGTGACCTTCTGTTTTGAGAAGATGCATGAAGTTTTGCAGGGTAACATGAGATATCTAGTAAGGCAGTGATTATGCACAAACCATCAACGAAACCATATTAACAAAAAGCCTTTTATTCTTAGTGCCGTGGAAACTTCGGTGATCTTCATGAGCAAATTGACTGTTACGGACAAGAGTTACAACTCCTCTCTCAGAAGTGGGTCCCACTTCTTGTCAGGAATACACAGACAGATAAAAAAAACATTACATTTGCATCTTCAGTGACAATAAAGATAGGCTGAATTTAAATAATGGATTTGTTTGTAATCTAAAAGTAGCTTAATCCACCATTTTAATGGCTACAGTGATAAGAGTTTGTGATGAATTATCAGTAGGTTATTTCTATTAACATAATAACTGATGTAAAGTTATTGTAGCTATCCATTCATAGGTGCTTTATTTTAGGCTAATACCTAGAAGCTTTAGAGAGATTTGAGTTGGTAAATTTGAGCCAGAGTATGAGAGAAGTTTTAGTGAACAATTATCCAGTGACTTAAAGCTATTTCTTTTCTTGTTATAGCCTGAAATTTAATACCTGTTATTTCTTTTCCAGTTGCCCTAAATTCTAATAATTTTAATTTATCTTCAATTTTAATTAAGCCACCCTCAGGCTTATAAACTCTGGAAGTTTTTACATTTCATTTTTTTTCAACAATTAAAACTGCTTCAATTTGTTTCAAAGGCCTGATGTTTCAAGAGGAACATTTTCATAAACCCTTAGCTCTGCTGGCAATAAGCAATGTATTTGTGGAATTAATTGTTCATTGCACCACTCTTTCAATTGTCAGGATCAAAGTCAATTAATATGTGTTCACAGCTTGAAAAGTGATATAATGCAATGCATACTTATATTAATATAAGTGTGTTATCCTTTCTGAAAGCTGAAACAAAGCTGTTATTTTCATACTTTTAAATAGACACCTTCTCTAACCACACCTCATATCAATAAATATTGCATAAGAGGACTCAGATGTCTTATGAAGCTGCTTTAAGAAAAAGTTTCAGATGGCAAATGGAAACTTACAGCCTTAAAAGGGGAAGGAAGAAAAGCTAGTTTTTACCTCTGAGTCAAAGAAAATAAGCTTTGAAAGTTTTACTCTTTTTTCATGTTCTGGACTAGTCTTTTTCTTTTTTTTTCTGTTTACAGCAAAATGGTTGTTTTAGAAACTCCACATTTTACCTCTTACTGCTTCTTTCCCATGCTGATGTACCCTAATCAGGTACCAAAGACTGAGAAACTTGAAATACAAAAGGAAAACAAGAAATATATAATAATTGTAAATCATGAGGACCACTGTCTCTTCATTAACAAGAAGCTACATCAGAAACTGAGTGCCATGAAACCTTTGCATTGGAGGTGCTGCACTGCACAAATGCAGCCACAGTGTCTTCAGGTCTTCAGATGGAACCAGGCAAATCTATACTCACTGTCATCTGCCAATCTTAGCACTGGGATCTGGATACCACTCTGTTTTGTGTTTTGACATACTAGAAAAATTGAGAAAAGTCTTGGAAAATATCTTGCAGTACAAGTTGGTATTTCTTCAGTATTTCAGAAATTCTGCATAAAAGTAGCAGTTGCTTCCACAGGAAGTCTCACTGCTCTCAAATGCACTCTAATATTGACAACAGCTTTCAAGGAGGAGATGCAATCTTGATGCACTCTCTCTGTTTTCTTCTTTTCATGTACATCTATTAATTCCAAAGTGTTGGCAGATCCAAATGCCACGCAGACTACAAGAGATGGCAAACACAAAAGCAGACAGAAATGACCTTGTCATCAGTGAGATGTAGGAAAAAAGAATACCTGAAATAAGGTGGCAAGTTTACAGCTTGGTGGCAGAAACAAAAAAGTATTTATATCAACTCTGTCTATCTTAAAGGAAATGTTTTAAGAAAGTTGAATTAAAACCAATTTTGAAATACTTTGACTCAGCTAGTACAATTAAAAGGGATTCAGGCACCACAGATCTGGCCAGGCAGAATCCGGAACAGGATACATAGTATTCTAGGTCCCATACCCTCAGCAGCAAAACTTTGAGCTTATATGTGGTGAAGAGGGTCTCAACTTCAGCAGTACACTGGTCGGCTCCCAGTCCTTAATCAGGCCTCAGATACTCTTAGTTAAGGCCCATACAATGTTTGTGATGAGCATCTATGTCACATTTCACACCAATAGCCCCCTCTATTGTGTTTGGTTTTAATCTGCCTGCAACATTTCTGAACCACTTCCCACAAGGTATTTTAAGTAAAAACAAAGCCAAAATAAACCCCAGGATTCTTGGCATTTCAATTTGTTCACAAGATTAGAAATAATTTAACAACTTTTCCATATGCCCAATCTAAAAATTCACAGGAAAACAAGGACACAAATAATTAAGAAATATACAGGAAAAGACCTTGACTGTTGTTCTGGAGGATATTTAGAATTTTGGTTCCTCTCACTACACATTGTGAAATTTTCCTCCAGAAGCGATTCATTCAATGAGGCAACCTTATGAAATAAAATACATTACAAAATTCAGGATCACAAGAACCAAGGGAAAAATTTTTTGACTGCAAGTGCCACACTATAGAGCAAGCTCTCAGTCACCAGTGGTTAATCCTACACCTGGCCACCTTCAAGATATACCAAAACTTCTTAGAAGCTGAAAATATAACTCTCCCTTAAGTAAAGCTTTTACTGTGAGATGGTAGATTATAACAACTGTACAGTCTACCCTTGACTTTGCCTTCTTCCTTGTTTTCAGCCTCAGCATTTACTCTTACATGCTAGCCCACAGGAACAACCTGACCTGAGACCTCACTATAGATGACCAAGACATTCAGACAAAAAAGTAAAGTGAGACAGTATCTACTTCTTCCCCTCACCATGCCTGCACATTCCCAGTAACAGCTTTCTATACAGAAAAAAGTAAAATGGGGAAAACTATATTTTAGTGACATGAGTGACTTGCAGCCCCAAGGAGAGATGAAGTGATTCATGACTAGAAGTCAGGTTTTTTTAATTAGAAATGATGATTCCCAGTCATGGTGCTTTTTAGTTCTGTGCATAATTAATGATAGCTTGTGAAAGCTGCCAATGACACTCATCACCAGGAGATGTTTTCATAAAGTATGTGTGGATTTGAATGCATGATGAAGTTTTTCTGTCTTCTGGGATGCAAAACAGAATTTGTGAATAATGCAAGACTGAAACCGCAAAACAAAGGAACTGTTGGGAAAATCCAGTGAATAGTAAAAACAAGAACATAGAACACAAATTAAACCGAGAGAGGCCCAGACTTCTCTGTAAAAAAAAAAAAAAACAAAAACAAAACCAAACCAAAACAGAACTGTGTAAAGAGCTCCGTGGATTTGACTTTGAAAAAGTTTGCAAATGAGAAATTATGAACTAGTTTACTGACTGCTTTGAAAGTGGTAAGTTCTTTGTTCACCTATTCATCAAAAAAATAGAGAGAGGAAACACTGGAAGTCTTCCCTACAGATGTCTCTATGAAACTCTGGCCTTCAGAGAGCATCTCTACAGCTGGGAAAGAAGTTGCTCTGTGAACTGCAGTTACTTTATTTTCCAAGAACACTTTTGACTTTTGGTGGTGTGGTTTGAACAGCTCTCAATTAGCTGACTCCATCTTATGATGATCCAGCCTTCAACACTATACATGTAAATCCAGTCATGTATGCTGTCCTGTTTACCAGCAGGTGGTAAAAATGGTGGGAATTTCAGATGTTGTATGTGCAAGCATAATTTGAAGACTAAAGGGTTGTATACTCAACTACCAATCAGAAAAGAGAAATTATTATACTGGGAGCACTACCCAATTTGTGTTCTATTACTGCAGTAGCATTATACTGGTTAAATTACTTCCTGAAACCACTGCTGTGTTCTAGAACATGAATTTTGCTTTTGCCTTCCTCCCAAAAACCAACTTCAACATGCAAAGCAGCCTTTTACTGGCTACTCCATTTTCTTCCATTTTTTTTTTAATTATTGCAAATACCACACAAAAGCAAGCAATACCAATACTCCAAGAGGAGAAATGCTGTCAGTGGTTATGTTTCCAAGTAGTATTTGGAAATATAAAGTCGTATTTCTTTCAATTCTGCATAGCCTCTTGCCTTTCAGATTTATCAAAATATTTACTTATGGGAATGACTTTTACTCAGTGCCTTGTGGATCACCACTTACACATTAAAGAACAAGGTCATAAAATATTGATAAAATCATTAACTACAGCTTTATCCATTTACCATGGCTAAAACCACATGCTGCTACAATCTTAATTTGATTCCCAAGGAAATAAATTATTTCAAGAACAGCATTTAATTGCTAGAATACTTTGAAAAATGAAAGAAAAGAGTACCTTTCCCCAATTTTAACTTTCTGTCCATGTATTTGCCTCACCAGTGTACTCCAGTTATCTGAATTAAATGTCCCAGAGCCAGAATTTTATAGGTGTGCTGTACTCCTGAAATAACACAGATGACAACTGGAGTTGCCGCTCCTTAGAACCACCAGTAATTAGGCTCTTTACCCGACTGGAAAGCAGTGTTCTATATTGGGGTGGGTTTTTTTCTGATGTTCTCAAATATTATCCATCTATTAACTATGGCAAACAAACAATTGAGGGAATGTTGGCATGACACCATATAGGAAATACTAATTTTGTTCTTAAGACAAAAGTCCTAATTTGTTTACAGAAATTTTTTTCCAGTGCCTTTTCTTCGTGCACAAAATGGTTTCACAGTTTTGTAACAGGCAATCCAAATCTCCAGTATGCACGGGACATCACCAAACAGAACTGCATACGTAAGACAGAATGAGGAAGGCAAAAGCCGGATGCCATTCCATTTCTCCCTGTGCAAAACTGGGACAAGTTATTGCTGCAGAAGATCATTTGTTTGTCCTGGATGCCAAGAGCTGGAATGCATGGTGGTGAGGAGGCAGTCATTGAGGGGTCTGGGATGGAAATCCAGCTGATTTCTCAAAAAAGTGAAGGAAAAATTCTTTTTCCTATATAAAACTGTAGCATAAGAAGGGAAGCCACTGCATCTGGGAGCAGAGCTGGCTGCAGATTTGCCTGTATAAGTATTAAACTTATACAAAAAATACTTATAAAAAATTATGGGATGCCACTTTTCCATTCAATACAAGAATTCTCCCCCAAGCCCAGCACTTAATTAAAAAAAAAAGAGGTTTTATTCTGCAGATATAAATAATAGTGTTATTTAACAAAAGTTAGAGTAAAATACAAGAAAAGACATGGCAAATATCTGGTGCAAAGAAGTGTCTTTCCTCTGCTTCAGCAGTGGCAGCAGAGAACTGCAGTTGCAGGGGAACCAGAGACGCTCTCTCAGCACAGACATCCACAGTGCCCACAGACAAGAGCAGACAGGAAGTATTGGGCATCCACACACTTTAAATAAGTTACCACACATAGCCTGGTGAAAGCTTGCAGGAGCTGTCCATGCAAGCATAATCTTTTCTTCCTTCCTGTATATTTTATTACTTAGGTTGTTTTCTGACCTAATTTTAAATCTAGCTGGAGATTATCAGCATAATTGACAAGCAAACACTTTGTTCCCCCTGTTGCACTGAAGTTGTTTTTCTTAGTTGGTTTTCAGAGCTCCTACTGAGTTGTTAATTAGCTGTCAATTATTTGTGCAAATTAGGAGGCAGGCACTGAAAAGTACCTGCACTCAAAAAACCCCAATATTTCCTCAAATCTTGTGAAATGCCACAATATTTTTTAGGAATCTCTTTACTTATAAATCTTCATTAATATTGGTGCAAAATTTACTTCTTATAGAAGAGCTGGACATTTAAAATGGGTCCACTGTAGAAAAAATAATTAAAAAAAATCCTACAGCAGAATACTTTATTAAATTATACAGAAACCTAATTCAGCAGCTACATTCAGAGCAACATTTTGAGGAGAAAGACTGAAAATATCACCCTTCTGCTGGAGAGAACACTCTACCCGTATCAGAGTACACGTTATTACAAATGGGAACCTGTTCGCTGAGTTTAGTTTTCATAACCAATATTCAGCTTACGTAAAAGGCACTTCCTACTTCAGCCTCATGTTTATGGCCCCACATATAGAGTGTCCAATTTCTCAGCTGGTGCTCAGCCACACAAACAGCTGTTTGACCTTTAGTATAACTGATGGACACAGAGTGCTGGCAGCAAAAGTAGGAAGGGGGCTGACCAGAAAACCCAAAGACCTGATAAAGCAACTTCATCAGTCTTGGAAACACCATGGAGTCCTCTCTCTCACCCTGCCCCTTTATTTTCTGCTACCCATTTCCACCCTGCAGTTAGGTGAATACTAATTGTGTGTGGCTACGTTCCGAGAGCCTGGAAACCTCTGATGTGAAAAATGATAACAATAATAATTTTCTAACCATCTTTTTTTCACCATGATCACCAGTTGCACTTACAAGACAAAAGGAGTATTTTTCATCACAATGACACAACTTTAAAATCATCTTCGATGAGAAACAAAACAACCCACAACGTTCTGGGTTTTAGTTATGTAAAGAGTTACACTTAAGAGATACAGCAGGATATTTCATATGCTTAAGTTTAATCACATGCACAAGACATTACAGACTCAGAGGCTGACTGATATCTTTGCTGGGAGTACTAACATTTTCCCATTATGAAAGGATTGCTTCCCTTTGACGCTCCTCCCAGCTGTCATGCTCTGAGAAGCCCACACTGGGCAGATACAGGTATCCAAACCCTGCATTGATTTCCAGTGAAGTATTAGAGTTTTTCTAGCAAGAGGGAAAAACTGGATGAGTTTCACCAGGTACTTGGTCCACCAGAGGGTACAAAGCAAGGGTGGAATATAGAGGTTGAAGTAAAACAGGATTAGAAATACATTAATATTATAAAAATTAAAACTGCTAGGGTTTTATCCCTTCTCAATAAGGGACTGAAAAACTACTCTTTTAGATACCAATTTTGTAAAAATACCTAAAAACTATTGAAGAGATTTTAATTATGAATTAATATTTTAATTATGAAAACAAAGATCGTTCACAATATAAGCACTGAAAAGGATCATCTACATGGCCACAGAGAACAGGGAAGTTTTTATTTTTATTTTGATTGCACAAAAAATAAAAAGGCTGTGTGAGTCTGCTTCACTGAAGTTGAGAGTAAGGCAAGAGATTATACAGCATCATCTCATCTACACATCTTTTCACCCAGCTACATGCATGTGTGCTACAGGGTAACGTATAAGCAACACCCAACACCATCTGTTTGACTGTAGCACAGACCCTTGCACCAGATGCTAGTCTGAATTTAAGTCAGCTAGATAGCGAACAGAAATTGCTACTACGAGCTGTTCAGGCTTTACATTGGTCTTGTTATAATGCCCTGTTATAAAAGCTCTAGCTATCCTGCTAATCTGTATCCTTGCAAAGCAGAGCAGAGGCCAAGGCTCAGGTAGGAGCATTAGCTGCATATCCATCCTCCACCTTATGCAGTGCTCCAGGTTACTGTTGAAGGAGGAGCCTAACAGTCCAAAGAGCTGCCACGCATTTCACCTAGCCTAAAAAAACAAAGAATTTTTATCTCCAGTTCTAGCTCTCTTTCCCTTACCTTTCACAAGAAAGTTCACTTCAGCAGTAGACACAAAATGAATAATGCCTTTTTATTTCAGGAAGATTTATTTCACTGACATCTGCTGAAATCATCTGTTTAGGAATACAGACCCTCCAAAGGCATGATTAAAGCTTTCAGGGTGCTGGAGTGAAGCCAACTGAAATGATAAGCCTGTGGTTTGCAACAAAAATTCAAGTACAAAAAAACCCCAAACCAAGAAAACTCCATCAAAGTGTAAGGAGTAGTGGATCTTCTACCGGGAAGTCTCTTAATTCATAGTGGCAGCAAAATATAGAAGTGCAAGCGTAACATTGACATAGAATCCACAATGTGAACAACGGATGAGGGAGCTGACAGATCAATTACATTTTGTTATTGTTATTAAATCAATACAGGAGTTATTACTTTGTCATCCTTATCACGGTCAGACCCAGCAGTCTCAGGTGACATAACTGGAGGCAAAGTAACTTGCCTGTGGCAAACAGATGATGAGCAGAATTAAAATCCAGGTCTCCAGAGTCTTAGACTAGATCCTTATAATCACTATTTTTTTTTTCTTGATACCATCTGTAATGCTTAGGAAACCACTTTTGCTAGGAAAATCATTTTAACAAAGGAAGGTAGGCTATTATAAATTGATTTCAGGAATCTTAGATTTTTTCCTAAGTTTGGTAAATTTTCCTGAAGCTCACCTAAGATATAACTATTCTATAATTCTATGATCATGGAGGAAATTAGCACTCTGCTTTTGTGTTACAGAAACATTATCTGGCAACAGCATATTTCCTTAAAGGAAACAATAGACACTAACAGCACTGTCTCAGAAATCTGTACATTTAAACGGGCTACCCATCAACTAAGTTTCTTACCTAAAAAAAAAAAAAAGAAAAATATATATATTTATTTTCAAAGAAGTGTTTCAATAAGGGGCTGCATAAGATGTATTTGAAATGAAAATACAAGAGGAAATTTGCCCTTAAAAAGAATGCCATGCATCCAATGGAAACATGAAAAATAAATCCATGTCATTTTTTTGCAATCTGAAAATCAGCAGTGATGAAAAAACTGCTGCATTGCTAATTGCACTTTAAATGAGCTTCCTAATTATATTTTCCATGATAAAATGATCAGAGATGCTCATATTTAAGTAGACTTAAGACACAAAACTATTCTCAAAGTTATCTTTTTCCTTACATATATATAAAAGAAAAAAAAAAGGCAAATAACCCACCACTCCAGTTTTTCTTTGTTCAGCAAAACATCTATCACAGACCTGTGCCATACAGACGACAGACTAAAAACATAAGAACAGAAGCATCAAGAGTATACACAGCATCCTCCAAGACACTGAACTGAATTTAATGCTCCATTCCTAATATTATCAGTAATCTAAATATTCAGCTTTAGCACTTACATAGCACTTTAGTTCTCAAAGCAACCAAGGTGATGGTATCTCAGGATCTACTGATGCTGAAAAGTATTTTTATGATCCCTAGATAGGGGGATCATAAAATACTGAATACTGATATGCTCTGTTCCATAAACTTTCCACATTCATAATGTTGATACAGATGGACTGAAAAATGGGACAGTATGAAAACCCAGCTATTAAAGCTGAAATGCTTAAGACAAAGGCAAACAAGCATTCTCCTTATATGACATCTTGCATTAAGGAGTAAAGTCTTGGCCTCACTTAAGCCAAGATTTCCTCGATGTATTAACAAATACATCTGTGTATTAATTCTCTACTAGCAAGAATCAAAATATAGAAAGACACATAAGTGTAACTCAGAGAAGTTTGGCATCTTTCCACCAACTTGTCTGGATGCCAGTAAGAGAAATTCTGCTGTCAGTTATCACAGTGTAGAGGAGGAAAAATTCTGCTAAATATTATTCTGAGTGTACAGCACTGCATAGGCAGGAATGAAGCCAAAATACTATTTCCTCAAGAATGCCTCATTCTGAAAAGGTTTCTTTTCTACTACATGAATGCTTCAGTTCAGTGAGGTATTTCTGGGTGAATTACACTGCATATGCAGAACTGAGCTTGATGACTTCCTGTGGAAAAAGAATTCAGAGTGAATTTCGGTAGGTAGCTGATTAAATTCCCAGTGTGCCTTTAATGCTATTTAAGAAAAAAAAAACAAAACCAAAAAACAGACACACACACGTACAGGCTATTTCATGACCTATGAAGGAAAGGGCAGGCCTACAGCTCCAGCCTAGGCAGATCAAATAGGCAATGTAAAGGACAAATGCCACAAAGATATATTTTTTAAAAAGTTTAAGTATTATGAGCCTTCTTTTGTACCACAAATAAACTTTGTTATGCAGACACACTGCAAACAACTACAACAGAAATAAGCAGAATTAAAGAAAGCTGCTGGCATAGTAGATTTGACCTTTGTAAACCAAACTCTGCATTCTTCCTCAACAGTTTATATTATTTTATATCTGTAGCCTTTGGAAAGAAACAAACTCAGGAGCCAGCCAGCCAGTGTTGCAGTTCTCTCAGAGACCCCCCTGGCATAATACAGCATCACTCTCCTTTTGCATAGGAAGCCTTTATTCCACTGTAGCATTTCCTGTGGGCCAAGATTTAATCCGGTCACTCTCATGGTGGCATCTTACCTATGTGTGCTTCCACATTCACATACCCATATGGCAACAAAGTGTCAGAAAACACACACACAAGATATGTCTTTGTGAAAATGTGGTAAAAACCAGTAACAAAATCAGTAAATCAGTATAAAGTCATAAGTTCCTGCTAAATGAAACAGATATCCCTGCTATATTGTATTCCACATGATCTCATTAAATACTAAAGATTTTGTTTTGTTTAAAAATTATTCCTTGCTTGTTATATTTGCTTGAATCTGTAAAATAATTATGACAAAATCTGTATCTCATGGTCCTTCTGGATAAAGCTTGCAGAACTGTGTGAGGATATAGAAGAAGGTCTGTTCCCTGCATGCACCATATAGTATTTTAATTTTAAATTGCCCAGAGTTGGGGAAAAGCCTCTAACTGACAGCTCCCCAGTGCTAAGGGATACTCAATTATACTGATGCCAGCAGCCCTCTGTATCCTCCACAAACATACAGAGTATGCTCAGCACACAGTTGGTTCAAGGCTTTTTGATCACTGTAGGCTAAAGCATGGGGCCAGGACTGCATTGCTCCAACCAAACTGTGGGAATGAAGGTCACAACCCCAACCTGGTTTCATTAGCCACAAAACAGCCCTAGAGCTTTGGGTTCTGTGGTGTACAGTGAAGACCAAGAGAAGCAGCATCTGTTCTGAGAAAACCTTCCCCAGCTATAGCCATCTCCCTGCTACCCTTGAAGCCCCCTTTAGCAGCAGCACAGGAGTTAGAACTGGATCACCAGTTGGGCATACGCAAAACATTGGAGAACACATATAGGTGCACTGCCATTCTAGGCAACGGCCTTCTTTGTTAGTGCTGATTCCAAAAATCCCAGAAATTCTTTGATTAACATTGGGATCCTTCATTCTTCACTGCAAAAAAATGCTGGCTCTTATGTTTGTCATAAAAGCAGCTGCCTTAACTTAGAACATCCTCCATGTGGCAAAGAGCAGGTGAACTTCATGGCCAAGTCAAGACAGTGTCTGCACCAGGGTGGTATTTTGAAATATGAGGAAACAATATTCTTACTATTTCCTTTAATATTTATGACAGGGAGATATTTAGTATATGAGTAAATTTCCATTTGGAGAAATCAATAGTCTTAAATAATAACTAAGATTTCAGGTCTTTCAATCACAATGCAAAATAACCTACCATTAACTTTACAAATGAGAACCAAGTTAAAAGGCTTCTAGCAAATTACCAGTGAATCACCAGAATTTGCTTCAGGCGAAGATATTATTCCTAAATTGCTGACAGTGATATATAACTTTAGCACTTTTTGTTGCTAATTTGCACTGGTTTCTCATACTCTTCTTCTAATGGATCATTAGAATGGAGTCAGATAATTTGTACTGCTGCCAGTAACTGTCAAGGTAAGGCTGTTTAGGTAGACCAAGAAGAATGCACAGCAAGAGAGAGCTTTCAAAAAGAATTCTGAATTAAAGTATTGTTATGGAAATACTTGACACTTGAGAGAAGTCCTTAAGAATCTACTTCCAAAAATCAAGGTCATCACACATAAAATAGAATAGAATAATAGAATAGTTAGGGTTGGAAAGAACCTTAATATCATTTAGTTCCAACCCCCCTGCCACAGGCAGGGACACTTCACCCTAATAGCATACTGTTAAAGGCTTCTTTTCTGCTTTTTAAAATTCTGTTCACTTTATTGTATGCCATAAAAAACATACTGGGTCAAGCTGTACTTGGAAGTATTGCAAAGAGCAACACAGGTGTCCAGAAGAATTAAACTGTAACACTACAGAAAATAAATCAAAGAATTACACATATGTAACTGTGATTTCTCATGCTGCTCCAAACTTTGTTCATATAAAACCTGCCTTGAACCTTAAATCTTTATAAATCCTACCAGTTATATGAAGGCTAGCAATAACAATAACTTATGGATCAATAAAAATGATTTAAACAAAAACTAATAAAATCTCAGGTTAAGAAGTCCTGGTCATAAACAGTACTCAGTCTTTAACTTGGCATGTTCTTCCTTTCATATCTGCCTTTGACTACGTTGGTTTTTACCTTCCAACAAATCTCAATCTATTCTTGGAGGACAACTGAGTAGTATTCAGGAGTGCCAGTGTTAATACAACCTAAGCAACAGAAACAAAAGACACTGGAGAGAATGCTCCAGGGAATCAAGCTCAGACTCAAAACCAGCATGCAAGCAGACAGGCTGTAACATCTCCATGCCTGCACTCTTTTAGGTAATGTCTGTTATGTGAATGGAGCCCAAACCATTTTTTTGCTAAGCACCCACACACATACATGCAAGTACTGAAAGTCTCTTGCCCCATCCTTGAGGCGTCTTTTCACATCTTCCCAATGAATTCAGCTAGACTTGTACACAGGTAGTGTGATCTCTCCTGAAAAGGCAGACAGTCCTTATCCTTATGCCTGTTCCATTAAACTTTTGGTAATTGTTTTATCTGCACTTTTAATATCTTCTCATTTGTTAAATTCACAAGTGTGGAGACTTTATCTAAAGACATACCCAAGTATTTTAACCTTTCTTTGTGGTCAATGATTAGCAATAGCATCACCTACATTAAACATTAACTTGCAGTATTAACTGTGCATTTAATACACGGTAAAATCGTCACCTCACCTGCCCTCAGACTTATTTTTGGCATCTGAAGACACTTAACCAATTCAAAACTTTTCCAGAAAGATGATACCTTTACAATGTATTTCTTAGTTCACTGGCCAGTGGTGCAGGTACATTTCAGGAACACATTCACTTTATTGGTGTCTGGCATGCTTATGTTTATATTTAATTGTATCAAAATTAGTCTTATTTCCCCTCAACTAATATTCTTCATACTGGTAGCGGAACCCCTAGTTTAAGAATATAGACACATTTTCACTTTCTGAGAATAATCAACCAACTTAAGAGACACTATTCTTGAGAATATGAATATCAATCCTCAAAATGATCAAAATTTATTCAACAAAAAAAGAGTTATATAATTTAAATTGTTATACAGAGGCATCAGTACAAATTCAGATAGGGGCATATAGCAGAAAACAATAAACACTTGGGGTTTTTTATCTATCTTGACTCAATTTGCTGGTAATTCAATATGCAAAAGATGCATTTCTATTTACCTAGTCCTTAAAATCTAACAAGTGTTTCCCAGTAAGAAATTCTGTTCAGTCTGCATTTAATTACAGAAAAATATATTTTACCCATTTTTATGTCCTAAAATAGGGAGATAGAAGAATCAATACTTCACTCAAGTGATACATAAATCTGAGTTGCATCAAATACTCGAAGCCTAAACTTAGAAATTACTTACCTCAATGCCAAGATATAAATAATAAGGTGTAAATAGCTCTAATGGAGAGTTCAGAATAACTTTATGAACAAATAAAAAAAATATTTAAGAAGTGAACAGGGAACAGAAATGACCAATTTAGCTTACTGCTTTAGTTAACAAACCTTTTCCTAGGGAAAAATTTTTATCATGATTCATTTAGTAATAAAAATGTAAAATAGATGACACTTCATCTCAGAAAGTAAGTAATGAAGACTATTCAAATTTTATTATGTATTGTTCTATCATAAATAACTTTAAACTTTCCCTGTTGCTTTGTATTTGCTTTTTTTCTTAAATACTGGTCTGTAATTATTTCAAACCATCTCAGGCAAAATTAATGGCAACAATACAGAGCAGAAATTGCAGCCATTTTACATGCACTAATACATGCAAATGTCATCTGGGAGGATTCTAAATTAGCACACCCCTCAGATTCCAAGCACCTAATTGGTTGGAGTTTACTGAATAGTCAAGGGATTAACTACTGAAGTTATTTTCTTTTGAGCTGCAAGTATGAAAAAATGCACTATGTGCAGCCTCTGGATACCACCACTGAAACTGCAGAGGTAAAAAAGAAATAAAATAAAAATAAACCATCATCTAGTCTGCAGTTTGATTCCACTGCCTAAGCATATCTTTCCCTTGTGGCTATTCTGGAGCTGATTACTTGATAGTAAGTATTCAATATATTGATGGAGAGACTATTTATAAAGGTTCAACACAAAGGAAGATGTGTTGCTAAAAGCAGTGAGAACTGCCTGCCATTATCTCTAGCATCTTTTGATCTGATTTATAAAGCCCTGCAAATGAGTCATAGTCTTGGCACAGTTTCTTTCTCCAGCTATATGCTCTCAAAAAGTTGACCATCCACAGTCATATGCAGAAACATTGCAAAGTGAGTGTTACCCCTCCTCTTTCTTGCACATTCCCTACACCCTGTTTACATGAACTCCTGCTGTTCAGCAGCTATTTATTTCCTTTTTCACTACCTCAATACCTGACCGTATGATGGACCTTCTGCCACGTACCCTGTTTGCTAGTCATGAGGCTTACCAAAGGTTAGAGAAGAACAGAGGAAGGAGGAGGAGAGATCCATGGTAAAACCACAAGCAAATCAGAAACGACAACTGGCTTTTTGTGACAAAACATTGCAGAACAGAAAGCTGAGGAACAACTGGCCTTTGAATTTAGGCATGTGCCGAGAGCATATGGAGCAAAAATGTCTTAGTAAGACATTTTACAGGGGCATAAGGGCCCTCTGAGGAGACAATCTTGAAAGAAATACCTACATTGGTAATTAATGTATATCAACAAGCTGATTGACTGCCAATGCACTAGAAATTTTGGGTTGATTGCAAGCAGGGAATAAGAATCTGACACTGAAAATCTGGCAGTGAAAACAGCAGAAAGCTAAAACATACTGATGGAACCATATTGGCAACATCACACCTGGCACTGCAGGTACACTACAATACCTGCACATGTGCTGAGGAATAGCCACACACAAACACTGTTTAAATCAGGAGAGGAGAAACAACAACAAAACCAACAACAATAAAAAACAACCGAAGAGCAACACAGTAGGCATTCAAGGCAAAGTAATGCGCACTCAGAGAGCCCAACTGCTGATGATGTCTTTAACTTAATTTGTCAGCATCCACTGGATTCGAACTTTAAACAACAGTGTTCAAAGGTCAATAAAGGAGAAGCACCTTAAAACACCAACTAGGAGTTAGTATCCAAATTTATGATTGTAACATTTTAAATCTAAGAAGTCACCCTGTGGCAACCTGTTTGAGTTGTTTAGACATCAAGCAGGAAATGTTAATGAAACACTTCTGTCCCAGTGTAGCAGGGGTACAAAGTATGCATAAATTAAACACTTGCAGAATTAGTTGATATGGTTAGATTACCAACAGATAATTAGATTTATATTAAAGTGATAGGTCACAGGGTATGAAGATCGGATTCAAGAACACACCCTTGAACATCAGTCATACAGCAATTTTTTGTCACAAGAAATATGTTTAATACATTACCACTGCTTCAATTTTAAAACTTGCAGAAGTTGTATTAGGTGAAAAGAATCTTGTAGTTACACAGTCTAAGAATAATAAAGAGAGGAAACCTGGACTTGCTGAAATCACGCTCTTTTTCATGCATTTCTGTGAGATAGTTACTTTCTCACCAATGAAAAAATCAAGCAAAGAATCATTTCAAATTAGATTAAAACCTGCTTTTTATTATTAATATTTTAAATCACTGATGCTTGAACATAATAAACTTTCAGTATCACATTCTTAAAATGTTAATAATCTTTTGTTAGTTTTCTTTAACTTTTGTTGACAAAAGATGGTTCCCATCAAAATTTTGCATGTAATGTCTTCTTTACTTGCATGCATATTCTCACGAGTAAATTACCAATATATTTTTATCAAAGGCAACTCAAAAAACATACTGTGATATCAAGGAAAATTTCTTGCACATTAAATAATTTTATAGAATATTCTTATTTTATCCATGTGATTTAATTGCCTTGCTTAATTTAACTCACAACAACACACACAGTTCTGTGATGAGGTACAGTAGTTTACGTTGGTCTTCCTGCTTTAATAATCTTGTTTTCTGCTTTAAAAAAAACCACTACAGTTTGTTCCTAAGAGAAACTCATACTTATTGTGGGGTTTGTTACTTCATTTTTTAATAAAGCTACATGGTATTGAATCCTTAAAGTATATGGAACCCTTCTTTAAAATATAGCCTTAATCATGGGCATAATTTGGTATTCTTTTAAGAGAGTAGTATTCAAATACAACTTCCTGGATTTATAAAGCTGTTTAAAAACATTTGTATTGTTGGTGTGCCCAAAACAAGGATACTTTGATACTGAACATATTCAGTAACAAGCACATGCACTTGCATACTTTTAGCTAAGTTGGAATGAGAATTCACAAACTGAATAAAAATTAGTCAACTTCACTGTATATGCTAAATCTACTTTTTTAAAATTACTTTTCTTACACTGTACACTGATTTCTGCATATCAGAGCATTCATATTCTGAAATGAAAATTCTCAATGAAAATACAGCTCTTCTCGATAGAGCTCTATTTTCAGCCACTGCAAACTGTATCAATGGTACAAAAAACATTTTCTATAGAAATATTAAAACTTGTGTGTCTGCATTAGATCAAATGTTTTTCTGTTTCAAGAACTCTGAAATAAGTAGTTTTTCTTGTTATTAATCCATGCATGATCCAGCTTCTGTTCTAATGTTAAACCCCTCTGACTGCAGAAAAGGTGACTAAATCAGTCTTTGATCACAAGCAAATACCAGCATTTCTGATGTCATCTGTGCTGTGATGCTATGAGTCTCTTAACCTCAGCTGGGATATTATTTTTACTCTTTTTTAACCAATAGATTCAGCAATGTTTGTACGTCTCGCAAGTATCACATTTTAGCTTTGAAATATTTCCTGTCATACCAGCCTTGTTTTTACAGCACAGATTACAAGCTCAAAATAGTTTACCATACTGGAAAGTTAAAGAAAACTCAGAATTATCTCCATAAGAAGTGTAGGATAAACCGAGACACCTGCCTTGGTACGCCCACTGTACCTGTAATATGACAGCCGTACTCTAATGACAGTCCAGATAAAAATAACAAATCCTTTGCATGTAAAGGCTCTGTGTTGTAACCATTCTGATCTGGAGGCAGATAGCATTGTGAGAATATATTTGTTCTCTACTACGTCCTTGAAACCTCGGAAAAATGAAGTTTCCACTATGCACACAGAGAACTAGTCTCCAAAACCAGAGAAGGCCATGTTCCTGTCCAAAATCTGACAGATATGAAAGAAATCCAACTCAATAACCAAGGACTAAGTAGTATACAAGTAACAGTAACACATTACTAGAACAGGTATATAATTTAAACTGAGTTAATTTGCTTCACAGTGTCACTGAATTAATAGCTATTGATGTTTCTGAGTCATGGGGGAATTTCAGTTGAGGGAAGGAAAATATTTGAGTGAATTTGCTGAAAACAGGAGTGAAGGAAGAGGGCAGTAGTATAGTGGAATTCACTCACCAGATGCTTAGCACTGGTCTGAAGAACAAGTGGGAAAATTACACCTCCAGAAGAATATTTCACAGAGTGAACCGCTAGACACTGTGGGATATATTAGCCATAGGTTGTAAACTCCACTTAACTTATAGTTTTAAATACATGAAAAGTGAAAATTACTACTTGTTACTCAAAGATTAATATTTTTCTTCAACTGAGAGCCTTTGGTTTTGAAACACATGGGAATCATTGCAGCTATTATGAAGCCAGTTATATCCAACATGTAAAACCTTACATTCACAAGTTAGTCTTGTGCAATGTAAATAAGCACAGATCTCTCAGAAGTCCCTAGACTGAAAAACAATCCTGCTGCAAATATCCTTGATATCAGCTAATTATATATTCCCTGCAACAGCTTTCAAGTCACTACAGAACAGATCATACTTCATAGCAACAAAGATGATGTCCCTTGTGACTACTTTCCATTGAAGAGAGCTTTAATTTATTTATAGCTATGCTTTATACTGCAAATGACACTGGGAGTGCAGATAAGCTGTTTGTAAGAATTGCTCTCTCCCATTAAATTAGCAGCTATAGTGAACTGATTAAAATCTTATTGCAAAACTGAAAGGCTCAAACAAGTTTGTCTTATAACAAGGAATGGAAATGCGTCATGTGCTAGGAGCTAGTGAGAAAATAATGACTAGAGCAAAGATTTCTTTTACAGTTTGTGAATGCCTTTTATGTCAAAAGAAAAAAAGAAGTAAGAGAGCTTTCCAAGAAAGCTTTTTGTGTATTGAATGATATATGGGCTGTTTCTGAAATGTTTTGAGTAGGCAGCCCGTGTAGGGCTGAAGAAGTGCAAAACAGCTTTGTCTGCTCAGTCCTGGTGTTGTTCTGTGGAGCTTATGCTTTAGAATAGTACATTCAAAACTTTGGAAAATACTGCGCTCCTAACAGAAGTATAATTATGATTATTGTTAAAGTAACTACTCCTATCTGCAACAGCAGCAATTGCAAGGCAAGATTAGTTCAGGATCTTCAAAGAAAATGTATTGTCGTAAGAGAACTTTCAAATACAGTATAAACTTTACTACTGTCTGAACCTATGACCTACAGCCTGGCTCTTAGAGAAAATTAGGTTAAAATTAAAAGTCCATTGCAAAGAGTTTTATGTTTCCTTTGGTGACTGTGACTTGTGTATGACATGGAAGACACTGGGTTTGGTAACACTGTCTCTATTTTTGACTCAGTATCCAGAGAAGTATTCTTCAATGTTTGAGCTAGTGCTCTTTCTCTGGCATGAGTTTTTCATTTTCCTTTCATTGAATAATCAGTATTAGAGTAATCCTTACAGAGCTGCGACTGTCCTGTGCAACCTCAGACAGCTTTCATGTGAAATTGCACTGTATCTGAAATGGAAAACAAAAAATATAACTACTTGGTTTCAACAAATCTAGGCAAAACTTAAAACAGAGATACATACATCTTGTTTCTCCAAGAATAACAGGGTTTTTTGAGACTCCAAGTACATGTTTCATCACAATTTTTCTAAGCCAGCAGCTCACCATTGCTCTTTCAGGCTTCATACTGTTAAGGCTCTCAAAGACATATTAGTCGACTGCAAAAATCACCGTCATGAACAATAATGCTGATATTAAGCTCACCTTCTTTTTATTTATAGCAAAAGGTTTTCCCAAAACCACACTGAAAAGTAGATTCAGGTGATCAGCTAATCAATCAGGTAGGAATTTTATGTCTATTTCAATCTCTGACAACTCAGGTGACAGTCAGGGATCTGGGGCATTCACTCAGGCTCTCAGCATTTGCCTTCAACATTTATGAAGCCACGTGTTTTCTTAATCTGTTACTAAATTGCATCAAAAGAAAATGAAATTGAAGGCTGGAAATTTATTTTCAAAGGTTTTGTTTATTTACTAAGGTACTGCTAAGGATAGGGCTTTGTTTTGTGCTTTAAATACAAGCATTTTCCCTATATAAAACACAAATTTCTCATCTACAGGTTGACATTAACAGCACTTTATTTACCAATTAGTTCAGCAGTTTATTACACTGAAATTTAAATGTACTAATTGAATGTTTATTTTGTAATCATGTTACATTAATGCTAACAAGTGATGTATTTATCACTTCATGGATTACGTTTAAATTTAAATGCTCCAATCAGAAGTTTGACATTAAATTGTACTTACCTACTTAAACAGTCTCTAATGTATTAGCTAATTTAAATACCTCTAGATTAATACAAGTATTTCTTCATATTGTAAGGATGAAGATTATTTTAAAACATCACCTAGATAAATTGGTAGTTGTTACTCTTTGGATGTGATAAATATTTCTATCAGAATTACAAGCATATAAGCATGAAGGAAACTTCTTTTAAATAGTAAAACTTTCCCAATACTAATACACTGTGGTTATCAACTCATAGAGACAAATGAATCTTAAGATGCAAAGATTCATCATCTTCACAATACTGCTTATGAATGACACAGGTCAGACACACCTTTTCCCTGCTAGACAGGAACATTCAATCACATTAACTTCACAAAAACTGAGGCAGAGTGCATCTCAAAAGACATGCAATATGTTTATAGAGAAAACTGAAATCTTAGAACTTCAAAATTTGGATGATTTATTTCACAACCTACCTGTCCTTTGCTTAGATGCCAGTTTGAATAAGGTTTGCCTTTTGTTTCTTTCAATAACTAGCAAAAATTCATACACAATGTTCAAGAAGGTTTTTTTCTATGTTATAGATTATCATCCTCACTTACAGAATTATCAGGAAATATTTTCCAAATGGGATTTAATGTCAGTGCCCTGTTCAAACTCTTTTGTGTGCCTTTTTTTTTTTTTTTTGGTTGTCACTGCTGCTGTTTTCTAAAAATAATAACAAAGTAAAGCTAATGTGAGATTCTCATTCCCATAATAACTTGTTCAAGTACTATATCAAAGAGGAAATAAGCCACTGCTGATTTCATTAAGAAAAAAGACAGCAGAAAAAAAAAAAAAATCAACAAACAAAAAAACCCAAAACTGCACCAACACCAAAATAAAGCCAGCTGTCATCTGGTTTTGCTTTTGCTGCTTTATTTTTTCACTTGGTTCTCCCAAACTCACTTAGTCTCACTTGGTTCTCCCAGACTCATTCACTTGGTCCTCTCAAACTCATTTAGTCTCACCCGAGCCCTTCAAAAGCACTTTATTGATGCTGCTGAGAAACTTTGCATTTATATAACTCCTAAAATGGTGTGTCCAAGGCAGTTCGTTTGCCAGTGGCAGGGTCTAGAACAGAGCTCAGATACTCAGATTCCCATTCTACTCTTCTCACCTAGAAATTATTCCCAGAAATCTGAGTTCACATTAAAAGAACCTGATGTTGACAGCTCTGAAGATTTGTTCAGATGCATTCTGTTGTTAGTGGCTATTCAAAATAGTTTTACAATTACTGTTATAAAAACCAAATTTAATTAAGAAAACATTAAGGATACTGCGACTTATAGGCCGCACTCCATCTAATAAACTAATATTTAGAAATGTAGTGCATTTATACCATAGAAGATGTTGGGATTAAATCTATAATGCCTTTGCTAGTGCATTTATACTGAAGGAACTGAGTTAACAGGAAAGATGCTTCCTAAAAGGGAAATTATGAAAATCTGGAGATAGAACTATGAAGGGAAAATGCCAAATTGTAAAATAAGCTATTAACACACACCCCTTTAATTATAAAAAAAGAATGGCTCAGAGATAGCCACCTCGCAGAGGACTTGAAATCTCAGAGCAGCAGTTCCAGTGATCAGAAAACAATCAGTAAATTCATGAATGTTCATTATACTCGACTTCGATATTGTCCTGATATTGATATAAGTTTGGAGTTGAACAGCCAGTGGATGTGCCAATATGAAGGCTTATAGTAATGCTCATTACTGCACAGAAAGTCACTTCAGTAAAAAGGTAAGAAACTAGTACTTTAAAATAAATTTTGGAATTTCTTATTAGTACATGTAGAAGTAGTTTGTCAAAAGAAGTGCTGTTTTAAACACCAGTTTCCCAGGAGAAACACAGGAGCAGTGTGAGCGCTACTGATGCAACATACATACACACAATGTCCCCACCCTACTCAGCACACCCTAACAGGCTTCAGAGTGTCCATTCCAACAGTCTACAGTTACCTTGCACTACTTTAAGATACCTTCCCCCACCCTTAAAAAAAACTTCCCTGTCATGGGTTCAGCAGTAGCAGCCATTTTTCTCCTTCTCGGTAGGTGGTGCAGTGCTGTGTTTTTGGCTTTCGGCCTGGGAACAGTGCTGATAACACCGATGCTTTCAGTTACTGCTTAGAATGTTTTGTTCTGACCAAGGACTTTCTGAGCCTCATGCTCTGCCAGGGAAGAGGGGAAGCCAGGAGGGAGCAGAGGCCGGGCACCTGACCCAAACTGACCAAAGAGGTATTCCATATCACAGTACATCATGCCCAGGATGTAAAAACAGAGAGCAGGGACACAGAAGGGTTGGGTTCACTGCTCAGTCAGGCTGCGTCTCGGTGGTGAGCAGTTGTATTCTCTTCTCTTGTATTTCCCTTGTCATTATTACTATTGGTGGTAACAGCAGTGGTTTGTGTTATACCTTAGTTACTGGACTGCTCTTACTTCAACCTGTGGGAATTGCATTCTTTCGATTCTCCTTCCTATCCCCCTCCAGGAGCGGGAGGAAGATAGAGGGGAAAGTCAGTGAGCAAACTGCGTGAGTGGCTTAAACAACGACATTCCCAAACCCTTGACATGGATCAGGCATTAAGACAATCAATGAAATTCTCTCCTTTAAATCTCTATGCTGGAAGAGCCTAATACCCAGAAATAATTCTTAAGTAAATGAGCAGGGGGCACACTAAGGCACTGGTGGCTAGTAGCTAAAAGGAAATAGGCAGGACTCACAGCAGGCCAGGGGTCTGCTCAAATTTGGGGAACTAAAAACACCAACCGGCAGAAAGGAAGTAATTAAGTCCAGTGCATGCTCTGATTTTGTGAGTCAATCTTTCTTACTGCTCTTCTGAAAACTGTCAGAGCTAATTAATGTCATCTGTGACAAGATGGCGCCTCTTAATGAACTTGCATTATTTTCCCTGCAAGTAATCCCTTGCATTTTTAATGCACTGTCACATACAGACCCTATCACTTTTGCCAGAAATTTTGCTGCAAATTTTGTATGTTGTTGAAATGCTCATTTTTCCATAAAAAAATTATTTACACTACTGATTACATAACCTAGGTCTCTTCTTTTTTAGATATTTGGTAAGAAAAGAATTTATCATCTCCTTTCTTTAGTCCCTTCTTCTGTACATCATATTCTACAACATAAGCAAAAGGCATTTCTATTGAAATGGGCATTTTCTTTGTTTTTGAAAGCATTAATATAGATTTCAGTATTTATAAGAAATTACTAAATCCTAAATAAATCTTTGGATCATTAAAGCTATTTTTCATTTACTTTCACAACTAGGCTTTTTTAGAACTTAGTGAAAATACTTTAAAGAGAAACCAAAACCACCAAAAAAAAATACCAAGAAAAAAGTAGGCCACATTTTCATTTCACAGGGAAAAGGGTAGCCATACATTTTTACCTTCTAATTTACTAAATCCTATATAAGTAGTAGTGTATGAAGAGGTCAGTCCCTACCAGTACTGTATTTTAATTATTTAAAGTTATCTCCCAAGTTAAATCTTGCTTGTCAGCAGATTTTCTTAATTTCAGTTCTTTAAATGATCATAATGTCGTGGTTTAGGCCGTAAATGA
This sequence comes from Psilopsiagon aurifrons, assembly GCA_025447955.1. Lineage (NCBI taxonomy): Eukaryota > Metazoa > Chordata > Aves > Psittaciformes > Psittacidae > Psilopsiagon > Psilopsiagon aurifrons. The sequence continues at coordinate 34,541 of JAOEHY010019992.1, forward strand.
GCCACGCAGTTTGCTACATGGAGAATCAAAAGAATGCAACTCCCACAGGTTGAGATAAGAACAGTTCAGTAACTAAGGTGTAACACAAACCACTACTGCTACCACCAATAATAATAATGACAAGAGAAATAGAAGGGAAGAGAATACAACAGCTCACCACGTATACCCAGCCCGACCAAGCAGTGCACCCCCACCACCCTTCCGGGTCT